>SNQJ01S0141561.1:20803-45629 GCA_010110895.2 Picea sitchensis | reverse complement strand
CTTAAACCTAGATTACTTTAGGGACGTCTCCCTTGGACTAGCCCTCCTAAATAGAAAGAGCCCCCCATCGAGGTGACAGTGGGTGGGGAAGCTCCTGTTACGCCGGTTTTTACCCTTGAC
The DNA here is from genome assembly GCA_010110895.2 of Picea sitchensis. Lineage (NCBI taxonomy): Eukaryota > Viridiplantae > Streptophyta > Pinopsida > Pinales > Pinaceae > Picea > Picea sitchensis. The sequence goes on along the minus strand of SNQJ01S0141561.1, from coordinate 45,509 downwards.
TCAAGCTCCTTAGACCTTTCCTATCAACCGTGCGATAACAGGCATGTCACCATTCAAGGCCTTGTATAGCTATGATCCTTTATCTTTTGTGGAGATTGCCTTCAGTGACAGCAGGGCACCTATGGTACAGGATTGGATATAGCAAAGCCAAGACATTCTCAAGGAGCTGAAGGATCATCTATAGAGAGCACAGAACCAGCAAAAGGTCCAAGCAGACAAGAACAGAGTTGATCATACCTTTGAGGTTGGTGACTTGGTCTACCTAAGGCTCCAACCATACAAGTAGGCTTCCATAAAAAGGAGCGGAGCAGAAAAACTACAACCATGTTTCTTTGGACCCTACAGAGTCAGTAGGAAAGTAAGGGCCGTAGCTTACGAGCTGGAGCTTCCACAGGGTAGCAAAATACACACCGTCTTCCATGTCTCCTGCCTTAAGAAAGCCCTCGGCCAACACATCACTCCCATTGAGATACTACCTCCCATGGATGAGGAAGGACAACTGGTGTAGATTCCGGAAGAGATATTAGAGGTCTGAGAGAAGAGAGTCAGAAACCGAAGCATTAAAGAATACCTGATCAGATGGAAGGATTTACCCATTGAGGATGCCACATGGGAAAAGGAAAACGTGGTAACAGAAGCAGGTTTGGAATTGCTTGAGGACAAGCAATTTCTAGCAGGGGAGACTGTAATGTCCCCCACCTCTTGAGGAAGAGGTGAGGAGGAGACTCAGTGGCCTGGGCATCCCCACTAGGCCATAGTCTCACACTAAGGGGAAAGGTCAACTAGACTAAGGTTATATTCTTAAGTTGACTTAAGGAAAAAAGGTAAAAAGGAGTAAAAGATAACTCAATGGAAGAATAGAAGTTAACCCTGGGAGTTAATCTAACTCAACAGAGGAATAGAAGGAAAAGTATAAATAAGAGGCTAGGGCGCACCTATTAGTCATTCTGGATTTTGGTATATTGATTGTTATTGCTCTTGAGCATAGAGTTTGGGGGTTTGTTGTACAAACCCTTGTGAGCAAATCAGTGGTGAAAGACATACTCACCTTGTTCCACAGCTTGGTCTCGGGGATGAAAGACTCCTCCACACCATTCTACACTCAGCATATTTCCTCCTAGCGATTCAGAAGTAGCAGGACCGTATTGTTCATGAGTTTCCAGCAAGGGCGCACCATCAACTAGAGAAGGGTTCGATCCAGTTGATCAGGAGAACCTTTGGTCATTCCGACACTTGGGTTTTACTTGCAGGGGCTCAACCATGATTTTGCCATGATTTTGAGTGTTTTTCTGGAGAGTTATCACCATCAGATTCTTAGCTTCAGATTGGGACGATTTGGAGGCAAGAGGACGTCCTGTGATTCAGTCTTTCTCAGATCTAGGAAGATGTACTAGGAATTTGGGTCTGAAACTTCTCATACGGGTTTCCCATAGCCCGATCTACATTCCTGGAGAGTTTTGGAGCATTTAGAGGTCTCATTCATAAGGACCGAATTATCTAGGGTTCCAGGCATCCAGGAGGGCGCAGCTTCACTTGAGGATTCAGTGTTTGGAGGGGTTTACCTTAGCCTTTCCGCTTGAGATTTCAAGAGGGTGTTCCTATCGCCCAGATCTATCAGTTGGCAGAGTTTGGGCTCATTTAGAGTCTTCTTACAGTTGGGCCGATTTATTGAGGGTTTCAGCCTTCTATTGGAGCGTGGCTTCTTCCAGCTTGAGGAGTTGGCATTCAGATCTACTTGTTTGGGTCTTCATCTATCATCCAGCCTTTGGAGGCGTATTTTGTATTGGCGGGAGCATTTTGTAGCAGCTCATACTTATTATCTATCGGGCCATCTAAGGATTATTCCAGATCGGCTATCTATTTTATCTGATTCATGCTTCTTATAATACAAGGTCAGATCTATGCTTGTGTTTTCTATATCTTGAATGTATTGTGATCTTTCATGTGTTGGATAAATCTTGTATAAACACCACTTAATAACTAGACAACCTCAATGGTCACCTGCACATCAAACACAACAGAGGTAGTTAGTGGTTTCAAGCGAAAAAATTGGCTTGGGATCATTACACTGGACACAAATCTGAGTATTACATTTTTTCTTTCCTTCCTTAGACACTCTAAGTTGTCCAACCTAAAAGACTCAAATCATGCTGGATGGCTTGGTGTTTTATTCATTTATGGATGGACTAAACAATCCGATTGGCACTTACAAGAAATTCTAATCTTAAAGGACTGTGAGCGCAAATTCTAGGAATGCTTTGATAACATTAAGTGTGGTGGATGGATAATATATGATTGATTCTCTTTCTGTCGTTAAAACATTTATCACACAGAACTTGGTCACTGGATTAAGCAATATATCTTCACAACAAGATTGCACATTGGTGGCTTCAAAACCTATGTGATTGGATTATGTGGCTCAAATTATTCTAAGGGTTTCATATCTTATTTACTTTGGCATTGTTATCCCCTAGCCTAAGGAAAACTAAGGAGATTATGTCTAGAGGCACTGTGGAGTCCTAGACATAGATGCTTGAGACCATATTGACTTGAGCCTAGAGGGCCCATCCTTCTTCTTCAGCCCCTCCATCCTGTCAGTGCTTGATGTATCCATCCACATAGATCACAGTCCCTTGGTGACAATGGGTCTTTCTCATGAGGTGTAGATGCAGTATCATGGTATGTGTCACTCCCGATTCTCAAAACATTTGAATATGTAAATTTAATTATTTTCTTGACGTGTGCTTGCACCTTATGCCTTTCCACTTATCCCCACCTGGGGGTAGGCAAGATGTCCTAGTAAGTTGGGTCCCATAGGGTTTGAGTTGCCAGGTGGGTTCATGAAAGGTCCTTCGTCCATTCCCATCTACTTATCACTTTTTGTCTTTTTCCCTCTCATCCATCCCCTACATTGGTTTGGGCATTGGGTTTGCCAAGCTAGCAAGGGTTGTACCTTACCGTTGTGGGAAGAGGGCTAAAAGGCTGAGAAGGAGTAGAAGTAGTTGTAAAATATAAAAGCCAAAGAACAAAGGCAACCCGGATGCTTCGCTAGGATGCAGAGAAATAAAAGGCTTCTGACAGAAATAGAGGGACCCCTAAAAATAATAAAATCAAGACTTAGTTGGAGGATAGGGGGTCTCATCATAGGGCACCCTAATAATAGGTCCATGGGCATGTAGCGGTATGGTACTACCATTCAGTTGGTGTGCAGCTAGGGTGATGTCTCTTGGTGGCATAGCCAAGGAGAAGGGGTCCCATCCTGAGCCAACCTTCTCATCTCCATTGAGAAGCTTGTGGGCAGCGGTGTCACCCTTTGGTCCTGCATGAGGCGATTATGCCCTAACTAGTCCTCTTGAAAAGAAATAAGATAAAAAGATTAAAGGCATTGAATGGGCTTGAAGCGTTTCATCCATGACAAGGTTAGCTCACCCCTCTTGAGAGGCACTTACGGGTAATCCATACATTCCTCTGTCATCACTGTGCCCATTGCTCAAACATCCCTCACCACCTCATCTACTTACATGGCATGGATTTGTCCTCACCCGGAAACAATCCACATCCAAAGACATTATGCCCAATGGACCTCTTGGTCCTCCAAACTTGGATTGTATATTAGTATAACGTCTTTGGGCACTTGTCTAGGAAAGGGGTTTTATGCATGTTTTGAATGCTTGATTATTAGGTGTGATTGACATTTGCTATGATCCATGTGACGTATGAACCCATGGTGTTAGCATTTGTTGTCAGGGAGCCACACCCAGAGCTGAACCCAGTACACATAGGGGGAGATGATTAGTTCCGGACCTCATAGGAGCTAAAATCCCTGAGATGGATGTTGAGACTAACAAAAGAAGGCAGAGAGACAAGTCAAGCTTACTTGAGAAGGAGGGACATTCCAGGCCTTTGGACCTAGAAGTTTCCCTCCTATGATGTTAGCCTTGAAAGACCCTTGATGTCACCTATGAGCCTTAGCGTCACTAAGCGTTTGATATGGACACTTTGGAAGCGGGATTATGTGCCAGTGTACGTGTGGCATGTTCCGGAAGCCTTAGGAGGCCTAACGTTTTGCTCATAGAATAGCGTTTCACGAGAGAAAGGCCCGCGTCACCTTGAAGGGGCATGGAATCACCTATTCTTCTTTATTTAGGGTTTAAATTGTCAATTCTATGTAAAAGCAGGGATGATACATATGGCCCGGCCATGTCGACCTTTAAATACAATTTGTAAATTAAAGGTCATTTGTAGCTGTATAAATAAGGGGAAAATCGCTCTTATTTTTCATCATCTTTCACTCACTTAGTGAAGTCTGAAATTTGCCGTAATTAGGTTTATTGGCTGAAATTTGGTGCTTACTTCTTAAAGGAGGCTATTTTTGGTGTGTTTTAGCATTTTTCTTGGTGGAAGTCTTCAACTAGACCTAATGTTAGATGATTCTTGGTGAATGTAAGTAAATTTTATGCAATTCTTCTTCATTAAATGGTTATGGTTGTATTTATGTTGCATTTATACTAAGATTGTAAATTGCTAGTTTAAAACCCTATGAGGCTAAAGCACATGTTATTGTTCTTGCCTAATAACTTTCACCTACTAGATTATGCTAGAAACCCTATTTATTGAAGCTTTGTGCTAGGGCCTTGCCATTTGCAACACCCTAGCATCTTACTGCTTCATCTAATAGATCATCTACTTTATCTTTGAGCTAAGAAGGAGGAAAACCCGCTAGGGACTAGGGTTACCTACTTCCTAGTGGCCATTTTCCCAAGGTTTAATGATTGAAGTTTTGGTAGACCAAGGCTTCAATCATTAACCTTGTTGTCTCTAGCTCTTGTTACTATCATCTTGTTCCCTCAATATTGCCACTACTAAAGAGACTCCATTTTACCCTAAAAGCAATGATCTAAATCTTACAATTGAGTGATTGATGAAAAGCACCCTCAAAACTTTTACCTTAAGCTCTCCTGCTAGCCCTATGCTCTAGAGTAGAATAATCTACTAACCTACTTATTGTTGTTACAAAGTTAGCTACAGCCATCTATTGCAGCATTAAAAGCACCTAAGCAATTGTAAAGTTGATTCATACACTGCCTAATTTGCTTCTGACAGATGCTAGTACTTTGCTATTATTAAGTGATCATTCTTGGTCATTGTGTGAAGCCATTTTTGGGCATTTATTGTGAAGCTATTATCTCGCAAACTGTTGTTTGTTTATAAAATTATGTTTTCTTCATCGTACATCAACTATGTTCATATTGATGAGTCATAGTTTTATGAGTACCAACGTGAGTTTATTGCTTGCAGATATATTCTTGTTGCTTTGTTACGGGCAGGGTACATCCTGAATACTTCATTACTTCATTCGTTAAAACCTTGGGACTTTTGTCGGTTTGACTTGTGAGAGGGGATACTTACTTTAACCTTTGCCTTCTCAAATCCACAGGAGTCCTTGGGGACGTCTCCCCTAGGCAATCAGCCCTAAATAGAAAGAGGTATCATGTTGAGGTGACAATGATAATATAACCTTTTGTTATGCCAATTTTCCTTCCCTTGACCTTCTCCTTTGGAATAATTACAAATTGAGAGATAGCAGACGTAACACTTATGTTTATGAGCACTTGATCTTAAGGAATAGCAATCTTCACTTTGTGATCTTCTTGATTGACGATTCTCAAACTCTTTGATGTCATAATGATCTTCACAAGCATATATGGTGATATGATATTCTCACATGCTTATCATGGTTAAGATTTTGTTGTGAATTGTAAATACTCATTTTCACTTATAACTCCACATTTGGCAACATTGCAAAGCATTAGCATTCACTTTTGAGTCCTCTCAATTTGCACTAAACCCTTGGGCATTTACATTCATATTTCACTTCTCCCAAGACTAGAGAAACATTAAGAGTGTTGGGCTTAAACCTCCTCATGAATCTGCTCTCATTTCTACTTCAAAATGTCTTATTTGGACATATTGGACTTACAATGTTGACCTCTTTGTGAGTTTGGGCTTTAGGAATTTCCTTCACCGTTAAGACATTTGGAATTTCACCTTCAAAAGTGAGTGATTAAGTGAGGTAAACTTTAGTTGAGCCCTTTCACCCCATACTCAAATGAATAGGATTAGGTTGACATAGGGATTCGCCCCTAGGCTAGGATTTCCTTAACCCTAAAAGGTGAACAAATCACCAAAGTGATAGTGAGTGATCTGCTTGATAGTACTACTAGGCTCTTCCCAAAAGAGGTTAGGACTTTTACTTGTAGGGAGAGATTGAGAGATAACACAACCTAGAGGGTCTTCAAAGAAAATTAGATGCCCTATCCAAATTTGTGACCTTTGATAGTTTATGGTAAACCTTGGGAAAACAAAGGTTATGATCTTTTACATCTTGAAGAACATCTTATCAATTTAGCATTTCTACTTCTAGGGTGAGGATATTGAGATCACCACTACTTACACCTACATGGAAATTTCAATTTAGGGCTCCAATTTGGAATGAGACAGGTTCTCCAACCTCAAATCAGCAATGGCTATGGTTTCCCAGTATTTCTTGAGCAACAACACTTTCAACACCACTTTCAGGATATTCTATCTAAGATGAACCTCCTAAACAACATCATTAGGCACGGTATCCACCAAAAGTTGCACTAGGATGGACTTCCAGATGAGCCGCCAAAGATTGAGTAGTCAGATGCTCAGAATTCATTGTTCAGAAGTTCAACTGGTCTGTTCGACTAACTTTTTCCACATTTCCATACTCTACAGGGAGTTATAATAAGAGATGTTGCATGATGAACTTGTAAAGGTCTTAGCCACCTTAAGTCCCAAACGTGAGTTATACTCTGGAGTTTTCTTTTACTTACTAATTATATTTTATCGTTATTAGGGTTTATAATTTATAGAGTTTTTCCTCTATCAGTACATTATATGCTCATGGATTTAAGGCTTGAGCATGGATCTAAGCCTAGTGTCTAATGTATATTATCATGCTAAACTTACTCCTAGTGTCTTATGGAAATGTACTAAGTCCCCTTCAGTTTTTTAGCTTTTTAGGTTAAATAAAAGAATTGACAAATTTACGGCAATTTTTAATTAAAAAGGCTCAAGATGTATTAAAAGTGAATTTGGGGGACTTAAAATGTGGGGGTGCTCATTTTTTGTGAGCATATGTGCTAATTACCCACTTGGTTGAGTAAAATTGGTGATTTTTAATCACTTAAAATTAATTTTACTCCAAAAACCCAAAAATTGAATAAAATCATAAAAAAATATAAAAAAAAAAAAAAAAAAAAAAAAAAAAAAAAAAAAAACTTTTGAGGCAATAAAGCCTCAAAGGCTATGTGGCAACAAGTGGGTGATTGTCATTGGTTGAGTAAATAAAGTGGGGCATGTAATCTCATGTTTTGAGCATGTGCCAATAAAGGAGTGCGCACCTCTTGATAGGTGGCACATTCCCATGAGGGCAGCCAACCTCTTCAGAGGTGGCACATATCTCCTCAAATCTGCAGGGTGGCGGTAGATGGGTGATTGGAGGGTGGCAGCCTCTCCCCATACCTGGCTGTTTCTTTGTCCAAGTGGTTGCACCCTTCACCAGAGTGGTGTGCCCTCCTCCATTGGGAACTCCACCCCTTGTGGTCCTATTTAAGCAAACATTCTCTCCTATTGCAAGTTAGTTGGGGCTTGAGACTTATGCTATTGTAATAGTGATTCTTCTTTCATACTCGAAATAAAAAGGCTTTGGAGGAGTTAACTTGGTGTGGATCTGTGTGTGGTTGTTTATTGTCAAGTGCATTTTTATAAGGTGATATTATTCCATTTTATTTGCTTATTGTGATTTGTTCAAGTTTAGCCTTTGTAAGGAGTACTATTACTCATAAAGGATAGGATTATAAATCTTATGATTTTTCATGTCTTATTTGTTATCTATTCTAGAATCCTAAAATGTACATTTTATCTTTTGTTTAAGCTAATGTACCATTTGAGCTTCTTTGTAGGTAATACCAAGATCTAACAAGTTGATTGCAAGTTTTGTGGACTTTAGAGATCTCACCTAAAGGGTTGGATGAGCTTGCTTGCTCTTACTTCCTCTCAAAAAGTTTGAAGGACGGTAGCCCCTCTTTATATGCTAAAAGAGACTCCATTATTGCCTAAGATTCCAAGGGTTTAAGGAAAACTTTTTTCTTCTCATCTCCTCCTCAATTAAAGAGTTAAAAAAGATTTTTGTTATTTCAGTTCTTATCCATGAAGATTTCAATTCATAGAAGTACTAAAGGCTATCTTCCTTTTGCAACTAAAAGCAAGTAGATTAGATCTCTTTTCCAGCTTGCAAAGTGCTATCTTAGTCCCTTTTGCTGAAAAAATCTAAAGGCTGAAGATAGGTTTTTTATCAAGAGTTTAAGTGCAATATTTGAGCAATAGCTTACTGTTTTCTATTTATGTTTTAGGACAATGAAAAGAATAGTAAGAAAAGGGCTTTTTCAAGTTAGTTTAAATTCAGATATTTACTAGTTTATCATAGAATTGTACTTAGAAATTTTTTTGGTTTTATAAACTAATACCCAAAGCACTCTTCAAGTGTCTTTGGCCATATTTGCATCATGTTTGTTCGCTGATTTTGTGCAGGTTGGATTTACCTTCTGAGAGGAAATTCTGGAAAAGAAATCAAGGACTTAAGTTCCAGGATTTTAAAGGTGGTCATATTTTTGTCCAGAGCATTGTAAAATTGAAGTGCAGTTTCACGATTTATATATAAGGATCCAATCTCACTAGAAGAGATCTAAAGACTCTTAAAGAGCACTTGTAACCGTGGAAATAAAATTAGTGAGCCAAGGGAGGCTTCACTTTGTTTTTCCCCCCGGGGGGTCTGTAGCGCTTCAAAATCTTCCTTTGATTGGTTTCTTGTCATTCTCTTGTTTTGAGCACTTCAATAAGTTCATTTCAGTTCTAAAATTAAAATCAAACAAACAATCTAGATTAGATTTCCTTTTGCAAAGTAGAGACACTAATTGCTAGATTAGATTTGTTCTTATTAGGTTTCAATTTGGAAATAAACCATCCCTCAGCTCCTCGAAATTGGCCTGGTCAGTGTGGATTAGTAGTGAATACCAAACTCATTTGATATTTTATTCCAGGTTTAAAATAAACAAATTCCCTCAGCTCACAGTGAAGTTCCTGACCCTTCCAATTGCAATATTGTCTCGATATTCTAGGAGTAAGTTTCATACACACTGTGTTGGTGAGTGGTTGATAGTTTAATTAGGACAATATCTAAAGTAGTTAGCTTAATGCGGGGCAGCCTTAAAGTGACACGCAGTAAAGTGCCCTCTCGGGACTTGGCTTCCTACCTGTTTTGGACATCCGGCACTTTGAGTGAGTTTACTGGAGAGACCATTTGGGTTTCAGTAAAACTCACTCAAAGTGACCTGAGAAGTAAAGCGAGCCCTCTCGGGACCTGGATCCCCGCCCGTTTTGGACATCCAGCACCCAAATGGTCTCACCAGTAAAACTCACGAACTACATTGCCCACGATTCTCTTTATGGCACTGGTCTCATTTCACACTTAGCAAAGCCAGGGGTTTCAATTTAGTTATCTATTGGAAATAATTAAAATGAAACTTGCATCTAACATTTGCTTCTCAGTATCCTTTTTTGTTGCAAGTATATGCTTATTGATTATATACTCATTGATGAATGTTTACTTCATGTTTTGCTCAGGTTATGGTTGATTGTTGAATGAATAATAAACTCCTAGATTTAATTTATCGTACTTAGCTTAGTTTGAGCCTTGAGTATTTGTTAGGGACTACCCACAGTTAGCCGCTAGGAGTTAGCCTAGGCGGAGGAGTTGAGAATCAGGTGACAACACCTTAACTTTCCCCTTTAAAGGACACACGAGTGGATTGAAGATTTCTTCCCGACTCACCAGGTGTGTGTATAAAGTAACTTATTTGAATTGTGTCATTACCCGGGATAAATTTTTCTATTCCCGGGACACGACTTGTTTTTGCTTGTTTTACTTAGTTTTTATGCTTATGGTTTATTGGAAATAGACTCAACCATCTGGCGACTTCACTTAATTTCAATTTAACTAGGTATTCTACAAGGAGAATTGAGAGAGCATTCTTAACCTCATTCGAACTGAGAAGGTTTATCGAGAAGGAGGTTAGCAAAACCTCTTTTCATTAGAGTACTTAGTCATTTAGGATCTGAGTCCATTTCTGATGTCCACTTGCTTTTTGCTAGTAGTAGCTTTACTTCAAAAATTGCCCTATATGATCCATGTGATTTTATTGCAATAAACAATTATCCACACATGCTATTCCTGAAAAAGCATTTGAGAAACTTCCTAGTTTTCAAAGAAATAATGCCATTACGGTGACTGGATGCATGTCAAGTCTTTCATGAGATGTATAAATAAATGTGTGATGCACACAATTATGAAGATGTCAAAATGAAGTTATTTGTTCTATCCTTAGAGATGATGCTTCAGATTGGTATGAGGGAACCGTGGAAACTAACTCTTTCAAAGACCTTAGAGGAGCTCATTGATGCCTTCTTGAAAAGTGGGGGGAGAGAGAGAGAGAGAGATCATCGTCATCTTCTAGCTTCTCTCAACACAATAAAAAAATGAAAATGAAGAGCCAGGGCCCAGGTTCAACAAAAAGTTTCAACAGACTTTGGAGTATCAAGGAATGACATGCACCACGGATATCAAACTATATCACAGAGGGGTGCTATCTTGATCTACTACGATGAGGCATTTGGTGGTGAGATGAGATATCAGCTAAGAGATAAAGAGGCTGGAGCCTCCAAAGAGCTCAAGAAACCCGTAGCAAGATTGAGTAAAGAAACATGCAGGCTTGGGAAGTCGAACCTTCCGAGTTCACAAAGGGGTTAATAACCAAGATAGTGGATCCCAAAGCAATGATTTTCCAGATAGTAAAGATCCGTCCTGTGACCCTTTGAGATTGCATGACAGGGATGGTTTAAAGATGGAAGCCATCATGCTACCCAACTTAGTGCATTGAATAATAGGTTGATAGCCATGGAAGGTCCCCAAAGTCGAGATAGCAGTTCCAGCCAGGGCCTGAAGTATTGAGATTGGCCAAAGAAGCTCCTCAACAAGGCAAGCGCCAAGTAGGTTAGAGTCTAATAATGTGGTAAATGAGGACACACCACCCTTTTGTAGGAAAGAGCATGTGAGGACTTTCTTGAAGAGTCCACTTGTCCCAATGTTTTGTCAAATGAAATGAGCAAGGCCTCCTCCAACAAACAACTTTGTGGGGCATTCAAAAAGCTCTAACCACATAAACAATTTTGGAAAAAACTCACCCTTTGTCAATGGATCATTGGCTCTAAATGCAAGAAAGGTGTGAACAATCAAATGAAGTGGTTTAAGAGTATGATAATGTCTCACCAGATGTGTGGACTACAGAAGCCAAAGCGGCCGGATCACCAGAGATGGCGGACATGGGAATGGTTTGTCACCAAGAGAAAAGTGAGAGAGGATGCAAGCAAGTCTAAAGCAAACTTTCTCAAGGTAACTAATCCTATTCCATTTACTGATCTATCTATTGATTTTAGGTAGTTAGTATTTTGAATGCTAAAATATTGGTTCCAGTGTCAGACCTTCAAAGAATTCCTTTAGGAAAAGTTAAATAAATGTTCTGATGGTAAAGGTTATCCAAAATTTAAAGAGTTGATAAAAAGAATCGGAAAAGAAAAAAAAGAACTACAAAAGATCCACGATGGTTTTAACTTGTGAGAGGAATAGAACCAAGGAGAATACTACTCTTTGTGTCTCTAGAAATAAATGACCAATAGTTACATAATTGTATGTATGATTATGGAGCTTCATCCAACATCATCACTAAAGGGGGAATCATGCAAAGGCTAGACAAGTTAAAGGCCCTATCAACATATATGTACCATGGATTCGGGGAAGTTGAAACCCTTAGGATTATGATGAATGCCAATTAAGCTAGCTTTCCGCCAAGATTTTTCTTTTGAGATGGATGTGCTTGTAATTGATGTACTAGATGCTTGGGGTATGCTTCTCTCTCAAGAAAATGGGGGAATCACACATGGGTGGTTGCATAAACATGGATTTATCCTTTGAAACTATCCCATACCCTCCTCCATCAATCGAAGATTTGAACAATGTCCCCACTTTGGGACATCATCACTGATCTGAGAGGTTTATGTTGACGGTAGCCAGGATGGATGTTATAAAGTACAGGGGTTATTGGGAGAGAATTGTAGGGTCCATCTTACCTTTGCTCATCATATTTCATCATTATGAGCCATTCACAAGTTGATTTGGTTCCGTTGCATTCCGGCGATTTCCATGATTTTGACTATTTTTGGCTATAAGTTAATTAGAATTCACTTAAGAGGTCATTTGGGCACATTACTTGGAGGAACCTCTCGATTGTAATGGCTCATTGGAATGGGAGAAACAACCTCTGAGGATAGGATGGTGAGAGAGTGACTTTCGGTGTGAGGGGAAGCCTCAAGGAGAGATAAGAAGCTTTTGAGAGGTAAAAGGTTAATTAATTAATTACATTGACTTAACTAATTAATTAAATATTAATAAAATGAAAGTCACTTTGGAGGGGACAAGGTGGAAACCCAAAAAGTATAAAGGAAAGCAGCGACCTCTACTCATTTCATTCATGTATGTTTATCTTTTAGATTTATGGATTCTAGCTAGAATTTATCTACCCAAGGGTTTTCAGGGGTTTGACTTAACAAACCCAAGAGGAGGACGATTAGGTGGTGAAGATTCCATACAAGCATCCCAAGCTTGGTCTGCCGAGGAAGTGTACTCTCACCATTCTAGCTTGGGTTCTACATGATGCGGGGAGGGTTCTACACGATACAGGCACGGGAAGAGAATGGGGGTGCACCATTGGGGGTTTTCCAACAAGGGGGACACACCATCTATTGAGGTAGGTTCATTGCAGGTGATTGGCGGGGATTTTGGAGATTCTATCACTTGGGTTTTAATCGCAGGGCCTTGGACATGGATCTAGTCCATTTCATGAGGAGTTTCAGGTGCTAGTTGATTTATTAGATGCATGGGACGAATTGGAGGAGAGGAGCAGACTTCAAAAATTGGTTTCAGTCAATTGCTAGCTCAGATCTTCACCATTTCGTTTGGGACTTCACCAGGGAAGTAAGCAAGCCCCAATCTATCATTTTGGAGATTTTGAGGGAGTTTTGGAGGCCTCATTCATCTAGGCAGTGTGGGTTTCAACCATCGAGCACCATTTGGTGGAGAGTTGAATCTGAGGGTTTGAAGTGGATTTGGAGATTTGGACTGGAGTTGTCATATAGTTGCCGATCTATCAGGTTGGCATGTTCTTAGAATTGATTGGACATCTTTGGCACCGGGGGCGAATTGTTGAGGAGCTTCAGCGATCTAGCAGGGCATGGCACCTTCGGCCTGGGTTAGCATTCTTAGGCCGGATCTGTATTGATCTTCATTGTATATCAAGCCTTTGGAGGCGTGTTGGAGTCTTATATTCTGCGACATTTATGCATGTCTATTGTCTATCTTTTTGGCCATCTTTTGAGCATTCCAGTTCAGCATCTTCATTGTAGCAAGTTTCTCTATTTCATGAATAAAAGCATATTTGAGATGTTTTAGCTTGTCTATCATATTTCATATTGCATAGGTATGTTCCATAGTTGTCTCTTCTTGTTATTTGCCAAAACATTCATATAAACACCTAAATTAAAATACCAGACCAAAATCAAAGGAGGCCACATTGACCAAATAAACACATCTAAACAAATAGATCAACATATTGTTTGACGAAATACCACAATCGGAAAAAGTTTAAAAAGACACCAAAACCATGATAGTCCTTGCATATTAATGAGCAGGATCATTATCCTGAGGCTGCTAGAGAGAAAAGAAATACCACTATAGAAATTACTAAAGAACAGTTCAATGAGTACTTATGCAAACTATCGGGATGGGAAATTCTCTAATGATTTCAGAACTACACCCATTGAAGAAAGGTTCAGGATGAAAAGGAAAGTAATAGGGCTTGGAAGATGAACTTTGATGGATTCAAGGTTAGGAAAAGGGATTGGGATTGTCCTAGTTTCACCAATAGGAAAAGAGGAAACACAATTTTGCTTTAGATTAAATTTGATGCAACAAATAATGTGGTTAAGTATGAAGCACTTCTACTTGGTTTAGAAATTTCAAAAGATATGGGGATAAAATAATAAATGTCAAGGGTATTTCGAGACTTAAGTCATCCTCTAGGTTAAAATAAATTTGCATGCAAAAGTGAAAGATTAAGGAGATACAGAAATGCAATTTGGGATACCATAGAAATGTTTGATGCTATGCATCTCATTTCAGTACCTAGAGATCAAAACAGTCTAGCCGACAGTTTAGCAGTTGCAGCTTCAACCCTCTAACCTTCTGAAGATTTAATCAAAGGAGAGGAAAAGCTGGGAAATAATCTTTAGACCTTGAGTTCTGGATAATGTTGATCATTGGCAAGTCTTGAAGATGACCAACAAATCCACAGAGAGATTCATTCATTAATGTTCAGAATTCTCGATTTCCAAGATTAGTTATAAAGAGGAAGGAAAAGATTATCCTGGGAGGATGACTCAATAAAGAATCCAGCCCCCAGGGGAATAACTGCTTTAGAAAAAAATCTTTAGCCGGGCATGGTATGCACAAGAAGAAAAGGAAAATGTAAACCTAGCAGTTATATAGAAGTAAACATTGGGATGGAAGAAGTCCCAAGGCTCATAATGGAAGGTGCCGAGGAAAAGAAAGAATTAATAAGTCTTGTCGGTGAGTATAGGGATGTATTTGCTTTTATGCCATGATGAACTCAAAGCTTATAAAGAGATGATGTATTTCAACATGCTATCCCACTCCAGAGACTGCAAGAACCTTTCGACGAAACCAGAAGCGAATAAATCCTAAGTTGGCACCTTTGATTCAAGCGGAACTCAAAAAGATGTTGGATGCTTTGGCATCATTTCTCTAACAAGGCATTCTTCATGGTGTCCTAACATAGTGGTAGTTAGAAAGAAAAATGGAAGAATAAGACTATGTATAGATTTTAGAAATCTAGATCTTGCATGCATTAAGGATAAATACCCCTTGCCCAACTTATGGAATCTCTTTTGCAAAGAGTTACTGGATCAAAAATAATGTCTATGTTAGATGGTTTCTCAGGATACAATCAAGTGTTGGTGAGGAAAGAGGATCAAAATAAAACAACCTTCACCACCATGGGGGTACCTTTGGGTACCTTAGAATGCCTTTGGATTGTTAAATGCACGGGGGCCACATTTGAGAGAGCCATGGATTTTACTTTCCACGAGTTGATAGGCAAGATCATTGAGATATACAGAAGGATGAGTTGACTGTGTTTTCAAAAGAAATATCTGATCATATAAGTCATCTCAGACAAGTGTTTGAAAGATGCTTAAAGTATGGCATCTCCTTAAATCCCATCAAGAAGTCAATCTTAGGAAATGTATGAAGGAAAATTGTTAGGTCATATCATAACAAAAGAAAGGGTGAAAATGGACCTAGAAAGGGTGCAAACCACAACAAGTCCCTTTACCCCAAACCAAAGCCTTACAATCCTTCCCTTGGTCAAGTTAACTTTGTAAGAAGGTTCATCCAAAATTTTGTCGAAACTTTGAAACCTATCCAAGACTACTAAAGAAAGATGTCAAGTTTGATTGAATGAGAGAAGAGGAAGAAGAGCTTTCAAAAGTGAGGCACATAGTGGGTGAAATCTGTACTAATTGGTCTTAAAACTATATAAAGAAGACTTTCAAATATTCTCCTTTGTACAGGATACTACTCAGCGAGGGTGTTGCCCAAAAGAATGGCGATGGTCAGAGAAACCATTGCTTTCATGAGCTTAGGGCATTGCAGGAATTGAGCTTAATTACAACTATGGAAGAAACAGCAAGCATATGCCTTTGTCAAGTCCCTTAAGCATTTTCGAGTGTACATAGGATATTCAAAAGTTGTGGGGGTATGTACCTCACCCGACGATAAAATATATCCTTGGACCATGAGGCGCTGAGGGAATTAGAGGAGGAAAGTGGGTCATAAAATGCAAGAGTATGATGCTGATAGAGCCCTGCAAGTTGAAAATCAAGGTCAGATTGGCTAAAATGTTAACTGAAGGTAATGAACAAACTTTGAACCTAGTCTGTCAAAAGTTATTAAACTAAGAGCCAACTTTATCTCCGGAACTTCAAAAGTTATAACAACACAAATGGTATCTTGATATCATTTTCTTCCTTTCTAATCTCACATGCCCTAATCCTTGGTGGTCACAAAAGAAGAGCATTGAAGTTAAGGCAACTAAGTATTGTATTATTATTCAGGATGGATTGGGTGGAGGAACCCAGATAGGGTAATGCTTAGATGTGTTGATGAGATTGGGTCTTATTTATCCCGATATCCGGGGATAGCTAAGGGAGATCATGTCTCGAGGCCTGGGGTCCTAGACATGGAGTACGGCCGATTATTGACTTGAGCATGGCCACGGAGGGCCATCTTTCTTCTTCTTCACTAGATTTGTCCCTGTGCTTAAGCTGACAACTTCCATCACCAAGCCTTGGACTTGCGTCGGAGGGACTCTTGCTCCATGAGGTGGTGAGTGAGGTATCATGGTATGTGTCATGTTTACAAGTCTTATAACCTTCTTATATATATATACATTAGGTTCCGACTACGATGGCTGCTTGGATCTTACACTAATCCCTTGACCATTATTTGGGAGTTGATGGGGTGACTTAAGCAAGTTGATATTCATAGGTTTTGGTTAGCCACCAAGGGGGATTTACTTGAGCCATCGTCCGCTCCTACCATTTTATCATATTTACATCTTATACCCACTTTACATCCATCCCATTCCCCTAATTAGGCCATTAGGATGACTTTTGGGGTTACACTTTGTCTTGTGGGAAGGGAATTTAAAAGAGGCCACAGGGGGTAAGCGGTGGTAAAGACAAAATCCATAGAAATAGAAACCTAGAGATGCTTAGCCAGGGGGATCCACTGAGAGACTAATAAAGGCCTCTCGATAAGAGGACCCTAAGAAAAATAATAAAACAAGACCCTAACCAGAGGATAGGAAGTGCTGCGAGCCAACCGGTATGTTCATAGGTATCCCAGCGATGTAACTTGTTGCCACTATCTAGTCCACCACGCTTAATTGATGACCTTTAGTTTGCATAGCCAAAGGAAAGAGTCTCATCACGAGCCAGCCTTATCATTTCCCGCGAAGATACCAGTGGGTAACAACACTATCAGCTCACGGTGCAAGCCAAAGCTGATCCCTCTGGTGGACAGAAGTAAAAAAAGAAAAGAAAAAAGAAATAAATAAAAAGATAAAAGGCAATAAAAGGGCTTGGAAAAATGCATCCATGGCAGACAGCTCGCCTCACACAAAGGCACCCACAGACAACTTACTGCCCTTGGTCTTACGTATTTGGACATCCTAAACCGCATCCTCACTAAAACATGAAGCGAATGATCTTAAAGAAACTTTCCATCTCTTATTGGGCTATTGGCTTTAATGGGATTTGTTCTGTCGATTTCGCTGACTTTGTACTTGAATCGTGGCAATATCTTTGATACTTAGATGATATGTTAGGGATTTCATGCATGTATTCTATGGCACCCAATGATGAAATATAGTTGCATTGCTGGAGTCGAGGACTGATGAGTATGGAGGGTGTAGTTTTTGTTGTTGCAGGATCATGCCCGACGGGCAAGTACCAGTGGACCAGTACACATGGGGATATGATTAGTTCGGACCTCCATGGTGCTGAAGAACCCATCAGATGGTTATTGGGATGGTAGAGGCAGGACAACGTTGTGATGAGCATTAGCACAGAGACAGAAGGGACGTTCCGCCAGGACACCATAGCATAGCCCGGCCTAGGGGGATCTTACACTGCAAATGAGATGATTGCTTTTTGATGGACAGGACGTCACCTGGGGGCGGCTGGATGTTTTCTGGAGCGTGCGGCAGTGTGCTGAGGTCATTTGGCTTTTGTCTGGCAGGTTGCAGAAACCCCAAAGGGGCCAACGTTTTGCTTCTTGGATGTTGATCTTGCCCAAAAGGGCCCAACGTCTCCCTCAGAGGGGCCTGACATCTCCTTTTAGCTCATAATTATGACATTTTAGCATTTAATGTGATGACAAATAATGTAACTATTGTTAGTCCAGCCTTGTCAGCTATTTTAATGACCTATTTTGTAATTAAAATTACATAATATTGGGTATAAATAGGAGCGTGACCTCATTTTGAAGATAACGCAACTCAGTCTCTTGTGAGAGACTTATTTTTTAGTCTTTGTCTTGGTATGTTTGGTCTTGGAAGTGAGGTGCAGCTCTTGTGGAGGATTATTTTTGGCATTTTTTATGGTGTTTCTATCATTTGGAAGGTTTACAACTAGGAGTTTATTCGCTCTTCATTGATTTGTAGTGTATTTCTCCATACAAAACTTCTTGATTGAATGGTTGTAGGTTAAATATCTTACATTTATGGATTACATTATTATTATTATGCTTAATCATTGAAACCCTAGGTAGCAAGCACTGCAAGTGGGTCCTTGCTTTGTGTCCCCATGATAGAGACTTATTTAGCCATTTGATTGCAGGAGAACCTAGCCTAGCCGTTTGCTACACTAGTTCCCCTTTTCTGAGTTAGTTTCTTAACTTATACGGTTGAAAGACGTCCTAGGCCTAATTGATTTTACACCGGGTTTTGACTCTTGGGGTTTGAAAAGCCTTGGCCTACAGCACTTTTCATCCCTAGATTTATGTTTTGAAGCTAGTTGTTTTGCCAAAGAAGTTTTAAGGAAAGAGGGAGGAACATGAGGCCTTACTTAAGCAACACTGGAATGAGCCTCCCCTCCCCTTAGGGTTTTGACTTTGTGGCCCTGCCATTTCAACACTAAGCCTAATCCTCTTGTCTTTAGATTTAGAGTCTCCCGAGACTTTAGCCTTGCTCCTTGACTCCATTTACCCTAAGGCACTAGTCTAGAATTCCAACGTTGAGTCAAATTGTGTTAAAACAACCTTTTAAACTTCCAAATTTTAGAGCCCCCTAACTAACCCTAGCTACTTACTAACCCTAACTCTATGGTGACGTCTTGCCTTTTTTAAACTTTGGCTGGTATAAAAGTTGCAGCTAGGTCATCTAATAATAGACATAGAAGTGTTGAGTAATTTCATTGGCCTAATTAGCAAAACGTCCACCTCATTGTCTATCAAAACTAACCTAGAATAAGGCTGACGTCATCCTTAGTAGGCTTGACGCAGCAACATTATATGTGAGCATATTAAATGCGTTGTGATAATCAAGGATTGATTTTGTACTGAATGCTGTATCATTTTGTATTTGTTGAAGAAGTAATAATATTATAAGCCATAGCCTGTGCAATCATTGGCTTCGTCAATAGTACTTTTATGCTCATGTGTATATTGATAGTCATTGACAATTGAAGTACTAACCACTGTGGCACATTTTAGTTTTATTGTTGCTTGTCCTCGCAAACAGGTGCCTATTCTGTGGAATACTTTCTTTTGACTATCTTTCTTGACAGTAATCTGTGAAGGAAAAACCTACTTTGACCTTTTAAGCCTTAATCTCTAGATCCTTTCACTTTCAATACCCCAGATTACTAGGGACGTCTCCCTTGGGATTAGCCACCCTGAGATAGAAAGAGCCCCCATCGAGGTGACAGTGGGTGGGAAGCTCCTGTTACACCAGTATGACCTTTACTTTTAAGCCTAACCCCTAGACTACAAACTGAGCGATGGCAGAGTCCTAAAGACTCTTGGTTGATTTTCATTCCAGGATTTTGTGGTGTGTGCATTTTGCAGCCAAAGGCCACTGCCCACAAAATCCTCAAAGCGGGTTACTACTGGCCTACTATATTTTCAGATGTGCACAAAATGGTTAGAGGTTGTCAGCAGTGTCAATTGTTTACTAGAAAGCAGAAGCTAGCCTTGCTACCATTACAGCCAGTAGTGGTGATTGCCACAGCAGTGGGGGCTTGATTTTTTATTGAATCAGTTCAAAGATTATCCAAGTAATGGATATACTTGGATAATCACAGAAACTGATTACTTTACACTTAATTGAGTGCGGCTATACCCACCAAGTCGGAAACAAATAAAGTGGTCATGGACTTTCCCTTGGGATTAGCCACCCTGAATAGAAAGAGCCCCCCATCGAGGTGACAGTGGGTGGGGAAGCTCCTGTTACACCAGTTTGACCTTTACTTTTAAGCTACCTAACCTAGACTACAAACTGAGCGATAGCAAGTCTAAAAGACTCTTGGTTGATTTTCATTCAGGATTTTGTGGTGTGCATTTTGCAGCCAAAACCACTGCCCACAAAATCCTCAAAGCAGGTTACTACTGGCCTACTATATTTTCAGATGTGCACAAAATGGTTAGAGGTTGTCAGCAGTGTCAATTGTTTACTAGAAAGCAGAAGCTAGCAGCCTTACCATTACAGCCAGTAGTGGTGGAAGCCCCTTTTTAGCAGTGGGGGCTTGATTTTATTGGTCAGTTCAAAGATAATTCAAGTAATGGATATACTTGGATAATCACGGTTGATTACTTTACATAGTGGGTAGAGGCTATACCCACCAAGTCGACAACCGATAAAGTGGTCATGGACTTTCTTAAAGATAGAATTATCACTAGATTTGGTGTGCCAGCAAAAATAACTACTGATAATGCCAAGGCCTTTAGTTCCACAGAATTATCCTCTTTCTGTTTTAAATACGACATTATATTATCCCACCCATCAAATTATTATCCCCAAGGTAATGGCCTTGCTGAGTCTAGCAACAAGAACTTGATGACAATCCTTAAGAAAACTGTTGGGGATAACAAGAGATCATGGGATAATAAGATCAAGTTTGCACTTTGGGCTGACAGGATCACAAAGAAGAGTTCAACAGGGAAGAGTCCCTTCGAATTGGTTTATGGCCTTGATGTCACTTTGTCAGTTCATCTCAAGCTTCTAGTGTATCAGTTTGAACAGAAGTATGGCGTAGACGAAGATTTTCACCAAAACAGGATTGATCAGATAATTGAGTTGGATGAAAACAGAAGAAAAGCCCTTGATCAAAGTATAAAAAATCAAGAAAAGATAAAAAAGACCTTCGATAAGTCCTCAAGACAAAGGGATTTCCAAGCAGGTGATACGGTCCTCCTATGGGACAAACGAAGAGAGAAGTCAGGAAGCCATGGCAAGTTTGAGAGCTTATGGGCAAGGCCTTATATTATCCAGGATGTAGTTGGAAAGAATTATTTTGTCCTAAGTATATTGGACGGTGAGAAGTTGCCACTACCAGTAAATGGTCAACTTCTCAAGCTCTTCTTCAACGAAGTCATCTGATGTCCATGGTACATCTGTTGTCATGTGATTCTGGATTCTCGTATGCTTTCCTTTAAAAAATAAAAG
Organism: Picea sitchensis; assembly: GCA_010110895.2. Taxonomy (NCBI): domain Eukaryota; kingdom Viridiplantae; phylum Streptophyta; class Pinopsida; order Pinales; family Pinaceae; genus Picea; species Picea sitchensis. Next base: position 24,009 of record SNQJ01S0141561.1, on the reverse strand, counting down.
ATCAAGCACATGTCCCCATATGGAGACAATGTTATCCATCAAAGTTGCACTAGGATGGACTTCCAGCGAGCCGCCAAAGTTTGAACATTATTGTTCAAAATTCAGAGTTCAGAAGTTCAGCCAATCGTAAAGACCACCCTTTTTCTCTTTACATTTCCATAAAAAATTGTAATAAGAGATGTTGCATGATGAACTTGTAAAAGGTCTTAGCCACCTTAAGTACTAAGCGTGAGTTATACTCTGGAGTGTTTTTTTTACTTACTAATTATATTTTGTCGTTTTCAAGCGATTTATAATTTATGCATTTTTTCACTCAATCCCTCCAGAGCTGGAGCATATGCTCATGGTTAGACTTAAGCATGGATATAAGCCTAGTGTCTAATGTATATTACCATGATAAACATTATCCTAGAGTCTTATGGAAATGTACTGAGTCCCCTTTAGGAATTTTTTATTTTTTCAGTTAATTAAAAAATTGTCAGAATTCGGCAATTTTTAATTAAAAAATAAAGATGTATTAAAAAAGTGGTACTAGGTGACTTAATATGCCATGGGGGTGCTCAGATTTGGTCCCAGAGCACCCATATTACCTAAGTACCCAGTGGTTGAGTAAAATTAGTGATTTTAATCACTTAAAATTAATTTTACTCCAAAAAACCCAAAAAAGTCAAATAAAATCATAAAAAATCAGCAAGGGCACAAATTAAGGAAACATGTGGTAACATGTTTGAGACGAAATAAAGCCTCAAAAGGCTATGTGGCAGCAAGTGGGTGATTGTCATTGGTTGAGTAAATAAAGTGGGGCATGTAATCTCATGTTTTGAGCATGTGCCAATAAAGGGGTCCACACCTCTTGAGTCTTGAGAGGTGGCACATTCCCATGAGGGGCAGCCAACCTCTTGAGAGGTGGCACATTCCCATGAGGGGCAGCCAACCTCTTGAGAGGTGGCACCCCCATATCTCCTCAAATCTGCAAGGTGGCGAGTAGATGGAGTGATTGGAGAGGTGGCAGCCTCTCCCCATACACTTGGCTGTTTTCTTTATCTAAGTGGTGCGCCCTCCTCCATTGAGAACTCTACCCTTTGGTCTATTTAAGCAAGCACTCCTCCCTCTTGTAAGTTAGTTGGAGCTTGAGACTTATGCTATTGTAATAGTGATTCTTCTTTCATACTTGGAATAAAAAGGCTTTGGAGGCTAACTTGGTGTGAATCTATGTGTGGTTGCTTATTGTCAAGTGCATCGTTATGAGGTGATATTATTCCATTTTATTTTGCTTATTGAGATTTGTTCAAGTTTGGCCTTTGTAAGGAGTACTATTACTCACAAGGAATAGGATTGTAGATCTTGCTTGATTTTTATGTCCTATTTGTTATCTATTCTAGAATCCTAAAATGTGCATTTTATATTTTGTTTAAGCTAATGTGCCATTTGAGCTTCTTTGTTAGTAATACCAAGATCTAACAGGTCGATTGCAAGTTTTGTGGACTTTAGAGATCTCACTTGGAGGGTTGGATGAGCTTGCTTGTTTTTACCTCTCCAAAAGTTTGAAGGATGATAGCCTATCTTTCTATGCTAAAAGAGACTTCATTATTGCCCAAGATTCCAAAGGTTTAAGGAAAACTTTTTCTTCTCATCTCCTCCTCAAATTAAAGTTAAAAGATTTCTATTATTTCAATTCTTATCCGCAAAGAAAGATTTCAATTCATAGAAGTACTAAAAGCTATCTTCCTTTTGCAACTAAAAGCAAGTAGATTAGATCTCTTTTCTAGCTTGCAAAGTGCTATCTTAGTCCCTTTTTGCTGAAAATCTAAAGGCTGAAGATAGGTGTTTTATCAAGAGTTTAAGTGCAATATTTGAGCAATAGCTTACTGTTTTATATTTCTATTTTAGAACAGTGAAAAGAATAGTAAGAAAAGGGTTTTTTCAAGTTAGTTTAAATTCAGAAATTTACTAGTTTATCATAGAATTGTACTTAGAAATTTTCTTTGGTTTTATAAACTAATAACCCAAAGCACTCTTAAAGTGTCTTTGGCCATATTTGCATCTTGTTTGTCCGTTGATTTTGTGCAGGTTGGTGCAACTACAAGAGGAAATTCTTCTGAAAATCCAAGGATTTGAAGTTTCTAAGACCCCCAAAGTGGTCCTATTTTGTCAAACATTGTAAAAAGTGAATTTTTTTCAGTTTCACGATCTATATATAAGGATCCAATCTCACTTGAAGAGATCTAAAGACTCTTAAAAGAGCACTTGTAACCGTGGAAATAAAATCAGTAAGCCAAGGGAGGCTTCACTTTGCTTTTCCCCCCGGGGGGGTGTGTCGCGCTTCAGGATCTTCCTTTGATTGGTTTCTTGTCTTTCTCTTGTTTTGAGCACTTCAACAGGTTCATTTCAGTTCTAAAATTAAAATCAAACAAACAATCTAGATTAGATTTCCTTTTGCAAAGTAGACTACTAATTGCTAGATTAGATTTATTTCTTGCAGTTTCAATTTGGAAAACAAACCATCCCCTCAGCTCCTCAAAAGAGTCCTGGTCAATGTGGATTAGTAATTAGTCTCACATTTCATTTCAGTATTTTATTTCCAGTTTAAAATAAACAAATTCCCCTTAGCTCTCAGTGCGGTTCCTGACCCTTCCAGTTGCGAGCTAGTCTCGATCTGCTGGAAGTAAGTTTCATACATGTTGTGTTGGTCAGTGGTTGATAGTTTAATTTAGGACAATCTCTAAAGTAGTTAGCTTAATGCGTGGGAAAATGCCTTAAAGTGACCTGCGAAGCAAGGCAGGCCCTCTCGGGACCTGGCTTCCCACCCGTTTTGGACATCCAGCACTCTAAGTGAGTTTTACTGGTAAGACCATTGGGTTTCGGTAAAGTTCTCCGCAAGTTTCCAAACAAAGAGATAACCTCCAAGGAGAACCAAACCATTTCACTAATTCAACATCAATTTATCCTAATAAAACACACGAACTACATTGCCCACGATTCACTTTAAGGCACTGGTCTCATTTCACAGTCAGCAAAGACACAGGCTTCATCTTCAATTTGGTTATCTATTGGAAATAATTAAAATGAAACTTGCATCTAACATTTGTTTCTCAGTATCCTTTTGATGCAAGTATATGCTTATTGATTATATATCGTGGTGAATGTTTACTTCATGTTTTATCAGTTTATGGTTGATTGTTGAATGAATAATAAACTCCTAGATT
>SNQJ01S0141560.1:11655-36481 GCA_010110895.2 Picea sitchensis | reverse complement strand
CAATACCATATTTGGACTTCACTGGCCTGGAGAACCAAGAGAAGCTTGCTGGACCCAAATTAAATGACTCACCAGGTTGGTAGGTAAATGGCTCCTCATGAGTAATGAGGGATGGGAGTGAACCGCCCATCTGTAGAGTCCTTAGACCTGACCACCATGAGGAAGATTGTGCCACACAGAACCTCATCGAAAAGAGAAAAGGGAGGAAGAGTGTGCGATCAGGAGGCAGACGCGAGGGAAGGAGAAAGAAAAAGAACTCTGGAAAATACAGAGTGAGTGATAACAGAGAAGAAGGAGAGTAACCTTCGTTCTTGGTCACTGGAGAATAGAGACTCAGTCTCGCAGCATCGTGGTCTCAGCTCAGGGGTGGCTAGTGGTAAATCCATTCAGAATCACTGAGCCTATGGTTGGGTGGAAACGATCACCCCTCTTAGTAGTTGCATCACCTCTAGTATTTTTTTGATAAGTGTTATATCTTGTATCTTGAAATTTATATGCTGACATGTATGTTCATAGTCTGTGCAGTTTATGAATGGTTTGAGTATAAGACTGTCTGTGTGGTGTTTTGATAAAAAAATGGTGGTTGCATGCTTTTATTGGAAGGACCACACATGGCTTATGTTTATAGGTAGATTTATATCTATGTATATTGAACTAATTCAGACTTCAAGTCTGTTTTCGAGAAATCTATGCCCTTATTCGTCTCCAAGAATACTCGGAATAGATCTCTCCACAAAGATAACCTCTCTGGAAATCTTACCAAGAACCTAAAAGAGGATTTGGTGGCGCAAGTCTTATCCATCCTGTACGAGGAAGAATGGGCCTCTTAAAATCCTGACATTTCAGCATTTCGGCACCCGGGGTATCTAAGTGCGAGTCCTCTCGTACTCACAATTCCTGAAACCCCGATTCGTGAAATCCTGAAATGGCAGCGTAGGGATAAGTATCAATCAATGGATGAGATCCTATCAGAAGATATGAGGTTAGTCACGATCGTTATATTGGAGGAAGAAACAAGGGCATTAAATGCCTCAACCTCTTTCTTTTATCTTCGTGAGTAGCAGAGGAATCGAGACCATAGATCACAAGATCCATAGAAGTTACCTGGACCATCCATTTGTAGAGGACACATGGCTATCGGTTGGCGTTTCAGCACCCGAGATACCAAAGGGCAAGAACCCTTGTCTTCACAAGCCATGAAATACCGGTAAATGAAACCCCGAATCGGTTTAAGTGTGAATAAGTTTGAGAAAGCCGATATTTGATCATGACCATTGATCATCCTAAAAAGATCATAATGATTGATCATGGGTAAAGGTCACATCCATCCATCGGAGGGACACGTGGTTGCTAGTCATCATTTCGGCGTTTCGACACCCAAGAAACCAAATGGAAAGAACCCTTGTCTTCGCAAGTCATGAAATCACAGTACCCGAAACTCCGATGCACTCTGTGGCAGAAAGGAGGAGTCCCGAAAGGATCTAGATTGTCCATCGGAGGAGACGCATGGTGAGCCATTAGAGTTCAGGGAAAGCTCTGACATCCCGTGGACCGTTGGATCCAAATCCTCTAGGATCATTGATATCCTACATGAATCCCCATATNGGGGATTGTAATGACAAGAGTTTTAGAGTCATTGCATCATGAACTCCTGGTTCATGAAATTCTAAAAATATTTGAACCATTGGATCCAAGACATTGAGAGTTGTTGGATCTCATACAAGAACTCGAGTATCGGGTTTCAGGGTTTGAAGAGTCAAAATACTTGACGCTCTTGCATTTCGAACTCCCAATTTCAACAATCCCGATACGGCTAGGACCGTTGGATCAGGGGAGGCTTATAGCCATTGATCTCCATTTGGAGGGGAACTTTGGAGATTACAGAGTTTCGGGGATTCGAAAGGGAGAGGAAGGGACATCGCATCACAATTCCCCAAATTGTGAAAAGCTGGTAAGTGCTTTGTCAATTTAGCGCATGGTCATGGAACAGGGTCATGTGGACAAGACCCAAGCTAGGAGCTTGTCACTCACTAGCCCTTTTGGGGTTCAGCATTTCGGCATTTTGGGGTTTGCAGAGTCGAAATACTCGACTCACTTATATCGCTAAGTTGAGAAATGAGAAAAGGCACCTAGTTGTTTGGCCAGTGATCATAACCGGTGAACACATGGAGGTGGAAAAAGGGAAGAGCTAGCCTACGCTAAGCCCCCATAGGACTTCGGGGATTCTGTCCCTTGAGAAAAGGTAGAAAATTTATTATGCCGTAGTGCGTGTGTGACAATCAACAACTTCTCTTTTTGTAGCCTCCTCATCACTAAAGCTAAATGTCTTAAATAATCCTCCTTAGTCTTACTAAAGATCAGTATATCATCAAGATACACAATTACAAAATTTCAAATGAAATGTTTCAAGACTTCGTTCATGAATCTCATGAAAGTACTTGGTGCATTCATCAAGAAAAACGACATGACAAACCATTAATACAACCCTTCATTCTCCTTGAATGTTTCTTCCATTCATCACCTTCCCTCATTCTAATCTGATGATATCCGCTTTTCAAATCAATTTTTGAAAAAAACTTTGCTCCACTCAAGCAATCCATCAAGTCATCTATCTTGGGTAAAGGAAATATATACCTGATGGTAATTTTGTTTATAGCCCTCGAATCTGTACACATTCTCCATCCACCATATTTCTTCATACTTAACATTGTTGGTACAATGCATGGACTCAAACTTTCTCTAATCAACCCTTTGTCCATCAAATCCTGGACTTGCTTCTTGACCTCTTCATTCTCCTGCAACGTCAATCTATACACTTCTTTGTTTGGAAAACCCGCTCCTGGTATAAGGTCGATGTGATGGCTTATACTTATGATGGGCGACAATGAACAAGGTAAATCATCCACCACTATATCAATGAAATTCTCTAGCAGTTCCTGAATTTCCTCAAGTATATCATCCATTGAAGTACTAGTCAAAATGACAACGTGCTTCATGTCCTTTCAGTCTAGTAACAACGCGTTTAACTTTCTTATCTTCTTCGATATCCTCATAGTTGAAGTATTTATATAGATCTCTAAACTAATCTAGCAACTCCTCGATGTCTAAGTTGCCTTCATACATCGGGATATCCATTTTTTCTCTGATCCCTATTCTTGCAACAACCTTGAATAGATTTTCCTCTGCAACATCTTCGACTGTGACTTCTTCTTCAACTCTAGCTTCATTCTCACTTTCGGCCTCACTGACATATCCAGTATCATAAGATCACCTTTTCACTGTATCCATGGCATCTAATCGAGCACGAATTTCTCTCATTTCCCTTTCCACAGCTGGATTGGGCATAGGTCTTTCTTGATGTCTTCTTGGTGACATTGTTTCAATCTGTCAATGCATAATTCAAATCACAATTTTCCTTTATCTCCCCTCTACAAAAAACAAAATTTGTCTTCTTTGATACCACATGACGTAGACCCTCACCTCAGCAGGGTCCACTAAACTCCCGGCCTATGGATCTTTAAATTCCTTTGAGCTGAAATGGCTCTTTGATTCCCCACTAGAATCTCCAAAAAATATAACCACAAGTCCTTTCTATAAGTCATACCCACATGAACAAGTGCTAGGTGTAAGCCTCCTCTCCTTGTGACCGCTGGCGTGACCACATCTTAACCCAAAAGGTGTTTCATGTTTCACGACTTCGGGTCTCCAGCCAAAACATAACCCGACTCCTCCAATTTCTGAAATCCTGAAAAAGGGCTAATGGTACACTAGATCCTCCCTTAACTTTTCAATAATGTGACCCTCAATTGTGACCCTAGGGCTCAAATTTTAGGTGCATCGGGATTTCACGTATTGGGGATGTTGTGAAACAGTTCTTTTCCTTTATCTGATAGCCAAAACTATGATATTCCTTTACCATAGATCGACAGTCCAGATTCTTCCTGTGATCAATGGTCTAGATCATGTTGGGATTTCATGTATTGCAACTTCCAAGTAGTTGTTCCTCCACTCTCCTATCTCCCGAAATGCCGAAACTTCAAAGTGCTAGATCGACGACTCTCATTGACCCAGATCTTACGGCTTCTATCTCTCCTGAACTTGCGAGTATTGTAAGACACTTGGACTTAACTTCTCTGAAGATCTACTACATCCAACGACTCACAAAATTTTGGTAATTGTCCCTTCGATAATTTCAACTGTCCATTTATACTTTCAATGGATTCTAGCCAAAGAACTCGGTGTCTTTTTCCTTCTGAGCTTAATTCCTGCAAGAGACTTTGACTCTCATCCTTTCTTCAAATTCCTTGAAGTCTCTATCCTTCCTAAGCTTAGACCTTGCTACAAACTCAAGGATTATAAGGAATCTTGTATGCACTCCTTGCAGCCTTCACGATAATCATTGATTATCTGATGTCTTATTCTTCTGTGCACTCCTAGCGACAAAAATCCTTCAACCACTCCCTTGGTTTTTAAAAGTCTAAGAATTCAACTTGGCATGCGCATATCTTGCATGGCTCTGTGTTGCACCTACACTTTGTAGGTATGAAGATAAATCTACCTCTCCTGAGCTTTTATGAGGTGAAACTCAAATTCTTGTCAACATACTCCTTGGGGACTTTCACTGCACTCCTTGCAGGAATTCTCAGGAAGAGAAATAATTGAAACTCATACTCCCCCTCTCACACACTTCATACATTCAACATGAAATCATACACATAAACCATTGAAAAAAATGCATAACAAGGAATATAAACAAATTGTAAACATACCATTCAATAGATGCAAACAGTAACCATGACAACACCATGAAATTGGATTAAAGCCTTCTCAGATTAATTCAATTTTTTATGTACATGGTCTCTATAGAAACAACTATCTGCTCATACAATGTCTACAATCTATCTTCTCTTCTTCTCCCCTATGTTCTCTTTCTCTCTTGCTTCTCATATTACAAATCAGAATAATAATACAATACATATGAGAGAGCTTTCTAGAGTTTTCCCTCCTACAATTATAAGCTATCTTATCGAATTAAAGCCTACAATTACTTTACATTTAATACAATAAATTCCTACAACTGACAAATGAGATCTAAGCTCAAGATCTGTGCTACAATACCCAAACCATAAATGAAAATACATCCTTTCCAGATATTACATTAATGTTTCATCTTTTCAAATTCAAAATGTCTTCAAAATGTGCGTTGGTGTAATTCCAATTGTTCTCCATTTGCATTTTCTTACGATGCTCCTGCATCACAAGGATGATTCCAACTCCACTTGTGGAAATTGAGCAAGCTTCATCGAATGACATGCTCCAATTATAACCTTCAAACTAATGCTTTTGATTATCGATACATTCAATCTTATCCATGTCTAGGATAGCATACTTTCCAATTCCAATGTCTATATAATATTCTATTAGTTCATTATCCTTATTTTTGAAGGAAAATGGCCTCTTGGGTTCATGAGGGACTTTAATCATTGTTCCTTGTTTATCTGGAATCATCATGTAGCTTCCATCATTCATTAGGTACCCTCCAATCATAGATGACCAATCTCTTCCTAAGACAACTCCATATGCAGGAGGAAGATCTACCACAACAATATTGAAAACGATAATAATATGGAGAGTCGTTGTGATCCAAGCATAAAAATATTTGATTTCCCCATAAGTTGGCACCTATCTGGAATAAATTTCATATATGCTTTCACTTGTTTCATAATATTTGATGCAACTGATACTCAATGCCTCCATGACCACTAGTGGAATAATATTATTGGTTGTGCCAGTGTCAACTAAGCAATTATGAAGTGAAACATCATGATTTTTAGTTGAAATATAAAAAGGTGGGATTTTACCTCTCAAATTGATGATTTATTTGTTTTGGATTTGTTTTGGACTTATGAAAATAACCTCCATTTTTCTATATGGATCATCCAACAATCTCAAAATATTTTCCTGTTGTTGAGGGATATTTACAACTTTTGTAAAAGGAAGAGTTATCCTCAGCTTACTCAAGTCATCTAAAACATTGTATTTCATCTGGGGAGGGTTTGAAACCAAGTGTTGCTTCTTGTTTCCAGTGTTATCTGTCACATTTTTATTTGCCTCTTTCTCATTCACTTTTCCTTTATCGTTTTCTTTAATTCTTTCCTTTTCCTTTTCAAAATCATCTTTATTTTTGGATTTATTTAAAAACTCTCATGTTTGGGAAACATTCTCTTATGAGTCAGGGTCTTTGTCACCTTCTTAAAATATATACATGGGCGTCTCACATCCTTTCGTCTATACAGTTTCAAAATTTTCATTAGGTAAATAATCATTTCCTTGATCAACTATTTTCTCATCATATATATCATCCAAAAGAGTTGCATTTTGAATTGGTCTCCTAGAAACCCTTTGTCTTAGTTGATTATCAATGTTTTCAAACCTCACTCTATTTTCTTTTGGAGGGTTCCTTCTTTCCTACTGGACTGGAATTCTTGGATTTACTACATAATTATCACCCCTTCTTAATATGGTTATATCATTTTTCATTTTTCTGGTGGTTCTATTCATTTGTGCAATCTCAATTCTCTGCTTAGTTTCTTGTGCCACAATAGGGTCTACCTTCACATCTAGTATGGTTCCCTTAAAAAACCCTCCTCCAGTGGATTTATTTTGGATCGTTCATAGCTTCTGCTCTTAGTTCTTTCTTGAACTAGAGGCTCCTTGATCATCAATACTTAGGCTTCCCAGCTGCCTCTGTACTTTTCCTAGGATAATATCAGGGTTAGCGCCTATCTTAATCATAATTTCTTCCATATCAATAGCCTTAATAATTGTTTCCTCCAAGGTATCCATTTGGGATGTTCTAATAGCATATTTTACAATTGGAGGCATCACATTCTTATAATAACCAAGTATCACTGGATCATTCGGTCATTTGTCTTCTAGAATCTTACTCAAAGTTTTATTGAACCTAAGATTAAAATCTTGTATTCTCTCATTCTTCCTCTAACCAATATGGGTGAGATTAGTGAGAAGGGTATGATATTCAATTAGGGGTGCAAACATAGTCAGGAACATGTCTTCAAGATTCTTAAATGAACCAATTGACCTGGAGGGTAATGTCATATACCATTCATAGGATCTCCCTGATAAGGTTTGAAGAAACAACCTTACCATTACATCGTCATATTCAACATGATGAAAATCATAAGAAATGAATCATTGTGTCTTTTGGCATCAATTGTTTTGTCTCCCAAAAATTATTTCAAGGTACCCTTAGGGAGAACAGGGAGATCATGTTGCTTACCTTGAATATTTAAGGGGGAATCTCTTAATCTTCTTTGGTTTCCAAATATCAATCCTTATTGATTTCTTCCACCACCTCCTCCACCTCCTTGTATTTCTTCATGAGGTTCTCCTCGTGGTTCTTCTCCTGGTTGTTCATTTCTTCCTACCATTTCTGGAAATATTTCAGGAATATGTTTTCCACTTTCTATAAGACATAATTTCTTTCTTTTACTTCTAGTAATAGGTCCCTTGTATTCATCCAGCTTCAATTCCAACCTTGTTCTTATGCTCTTTGAGCTTGTCTTTCATTTCTTCGGTCTTGTCGCTCCTCTCTCCTCTGTCTATGGAGGATTTATTTTTCTTCTTCTTGGACCAATGTTTGCCAAGATATTTCTAATTGTTCCCTAGTCTCGGCTGTCATTATTACCAAATTATATATGATGCAAGATGATTCATTGATTATTCAATCCAATTTCTAGGTTGGGTTGATAATCCTAGGGAAAAGTCATGTATTTTCAAAAGATGTTAGACCAGATTTCAAATTTTCAGTTACTCCCCAGTATGGTCGCAAAAAATGTTGATGCTTGAATCTGTCAGGACTAAAACGACAACCTTACAGGGATACAAATCCCCCTGTGTTTTTATATAGGTGGTACTCCTCTTTGTTTTATGCTATTCTTTGAACTCTAGATTTCCAAAATAATATAGAAGTTTGAGAAAGTCCATCATGGTATCAAGGAAATGTAAGGGTTCTAGAAAATAAAATGTGTGTTTTTAAAGAGAATTCTTGAGAGATGACCAAGAACCTCACACATCACATATTTGAAAAATATAAGAAAAATGTCCTCACATCCATCATAGTTAAACTAAAGATTTTTTATCACATAAAAAAAAAAAAATTGGTTTGCACGCATAAGAGAACTTTAATAGAGTAAACACATGTGGATATCAAATAGAGAAAATGATAGATCAATCTCAAATATTTTATACTCAAATCTCAAAGTTATAAAATACTATCAAAATTGATCCTGAAATAGATCTCTTGGGATTTCTGGGAAATATAAAGTCTGTTACAAATATTTGAAATTTAAATGTGTTTGTCCAGTGGATTGGGATTGGGGCTCCCACGAACGATAAAGAAAATATAAACAAGAAGTAAGTTGTGGAAAGAAGATGGTGGGACATGACATAGTAGCAGGACCTAGAAAAGAGACAAGAAGAAGTTATCATATTTCAATTAAACCTTTCTAGTCAAAAAAGCGGAGTAATTAGATGAAAAACTAATAAAGAAAACAATATGTGATCAACATAAATTTACTATGATGGTCTCTCTTTTTTTTACTTTCTTGTTGTTGTCCTTTTATGTTCCTTGTTGGCGATTATAGGAATCACCTCAACTATTGTTTATTGGCCCTATTTAGTTAATTTGTCAATTGTCTTATTAAACCAATCTTCAATGTAATTTTTCATTGGAAGGACATTTATTTCATGCCTTATTTTGATATTAAATAACTCACCTTCCAAATCTCTTAGGGCATGAGAAATGCCATGTCTTGCCTCCTCAATATCTTGATTTTTTATAGAATAATCAACCAACCAATTATCTATCTCTTCTTTGTTATATTCAATTATTCCATAAAATTTCACATCCAATCATCCATTTAATATATCGACTTGTTCATCAAATTGTTGCTTTGTCATAAACATTTAATTGAGAATTAACTTAGGATATTAGACCTCATTAGTGCTTCCTGACAGATCTATCTCTGTGAGTCTTTTGAATAATTCTTCTATTTTCACTATGACTTCACTGCATGCTTGGAAAATGTTATTCAAATTATTGATCTTTTCTTTCCAACATGAATTCAATTGTTTAATTCAACTTGGAGAAGGCAGATCCTCTTCTTTCCTTTTAAATTATGTCATGTTTGATACTTTTATCCCAAATGGTAAAACAACATCTATGTAGAATCCTTCTTAATTCTTTAAATCATCTTGGAGTTATTCATGAAATGCATGTGCCCTTGAACCAAGAGAAACAATATTGTTTTATACCTCCCATGCTTCTATTATCAGTGACATTCTCTTTTTAATGTTTTCCTCTACATAACTTTGTACTGTTGTGAGAAAACTAGAAGATACTTTCAATTTAATACTAAATGTAGTTAGTTTAACCATTATCAAAGGATTGGAAGAGGCATCAAATAAGTTTCCAATTCTCTGATCTTCCCCTTTAATTTGTCATTTTTATCTTCTAAACCATCAATAGAGTCGTTGAGTGCATCCTCATCTTCCCTATGGATTTTGGAAATCTGGGACAGTTGCATATCCTTCAGTTCGACCTCTGAGTGAGACTTTCCCTTTTTATTCTTCTTGTCACTTCTTTCTACAATCAACTTTTTAGACTCTTCATCAAAAACAACACTTTGAAAAGTGAATGATTCTTCTTCACTAAAGGTCTCATTTCCAATGACTTCCATTAAAGAATTTTGCAGAGCCATATTTTCGGTTTCTCTATTGCAGTAAATATATTCTCAATATCTACTTCTAGTTCCATATACTCAAAATAAAATCTTTGGATATCATTTTCTATAAGATTATCTTCTTCCTCTTGCACTAAATGTTTCATTTTCTTTCTTACGGGAACCTTCTATGAATTCTCAATTTTTCTAGGGCGAGGATTATTCTCTCCCCCTCCACTAGAACTATTGTTGAAAATATTTTTAACTGGGTGGCTTGATGGAGCATTGCTCCTAGATATAGTATTCTTAGGAGTAACAAATGGATATTGAGCACTTCTTTCACTTGGACCTTTTCCCCTTTTCTTGTAAAAATATTTACTACTAAGTAATGTTTCTAGATCACCAGCATCATGTAAGGGAGTACTTTGGCTATTACCCTCTTCTTATTCGTTCAAGATAGTTTGAATGAAAGAGTTATTGAACCCCACTGAAAGCATATGTTCAACAAATATTTTGTTCAGATCAAAACCTTTGATGTTTTCAACATACTTTATATTCACATTGTTGAAATGATTTGCAAATTCGTCAATTTTATTTATATTTTTTAACATGAACTCTCCAATATTCAATGGGAGGAGGATCAATATTTTTTTCCTTTTTTCATGGAAAAAATGTAGCCAGAAGTTATATTTCCTTGCCACCTTTGTAATAAATATTTTTTTCAGATACATGATACGAGAGAAAATAAGGATTCTCTTTCGAGCAAAATATTCTTATGACACTGTGATTCTCCATTTGTTCTATTGTCCCCTTTTTCTCTAAAAATATGGTAGTTTGATTAGATATCCTTGAAGTGTTTTCCCCCAACAAATTTGTTTTGAAGAGTGAAACAAAATTATTATAAACTTAGTAGAAAAACAGAGGGGCCTTATGTCTCCATAATGCCCGATAGAAAAAGGTAATTGGATCTATTTCAAAATTCACCCTCTTGCTTATGGTTAAATTTAGGAATTAACAACAATGCACAATAGAAAATATCAAATAAGAGGCCATAAAGAATTTGTTTTCCTTTTTATAGTGTGATAACTGGGATGATATTTCAATAGAAAATATCAAATAAGAGGCCATAAAGAATTATTTGTCCTTTTCATAGTGTAATAACTAGGATGAGATTTCAATAAAAATGAGTTTCCCCCAATAAAAAATGGAATGTTCTTGTACTATAAAATAAAGAATATATAAAATCATGCGAGAGATAGAATCAGTTTTTTCCTGACCTGACAACCTAGTAAATAGCCATGCAATTTCTCGATAAGGATTTTTAAAATAATCAACCTGGATTCTAGTTATGTCTGTTGGGATAGATGTAGGATTCTCCAAATATTTCATCGGGAAGTCAAGCCCATTGTTATGTTTCTTCAATAATTCTCTGCAATCTTTACCTCTAAAAGTAAGAGTTGGCTCTAGAAGTTTTAACATATTGCGAAAAAATTGTGGTGAAAGAGAAATTGGAGAATGATCTTGGAGACGTATAATTATTTGACTTGCCATGTACTTGTCCACACACCATGCAACGAGTTCCTTAAAATCAAAAACCTAAAGAACACCGAGCACGAGTGATTCCATATGCCCAAATTACATATTTTTGTGCAAGAGGAGAGGAATAATACAAATATTCTCTTGACCACTAGAAGTTATGGTATTCATGACCAAAGATATTCAGAGTATCACCAAAAAATGATTGTCTAGATGATGTTTCCATAGGTTGATGGGACTATTTCTTCAGCTAGATAATAACCTCAAATAAATCTTTTCGAAAAGATAATGATAATTTAATCCTTTGGAAAATGAATATTTAATGGGATTTAATGAGTAACTCATTGATCCGTTCACCATTAATGACGATATTTTCAGGGCCTTCACAATAGTTGTTAGAATTAAACAACATTTAATGTGTATCAGAAAAAGAAACAAAATGGTCAGGACAGATGAGAGAGAGTTTGAATATAAAAAAATTCATGAACCCGCCAACCTGTAGTGGTATAGATGATCAAAAATATACTAAGTGTAGAAAGACGTTCAATCATACTTGCATGCAAGAGGAATAAAATATGTTGGATCTCAACACCCACGACATGGTTGAGAGCCAAAAATGTAAATCATGAAACTTGGAGTGCAAGGTAAAGGTCACGGAAAATGGAGGATGAGGGCTTGAACATGCGAACCCACGCAATTGAAAAAATGGCTAATTGTATTAGAGGACTTATGACATGAGAAAGTGGGTGGAGATGAAGGCCCACCAACCCGTGAACCCTCCAACCTGTGAATCAATTAAATATGACTAAGTATAGTAACCAGAAAGGGAGAGAAGAAGGGATAAAAGAAAAAGGGAAATAAGATAAGGTGTATAAGAGGGAAAAAATGGAAAAAAAAATAGGGAATATAGAATGTGGAAGGAAAACAAGGAAGCATGAAATGATCTCAACAAGTGGTATATCTCACAGTGACTGTTGGAGCAGGAAATTTTGGGAGTAAAGCACAATAAGCGAGGAAGAAGGGACCAAAGGAAACAATGTGTGACAGGAAAGAAGGAAAAGTAGTGCGACAAATGGTAAAGGAAGCAACGAACCAAGAAAGAAGGAATATAGGCACAAAGGAATGGTTGGATCGAATACCAACCATGCAGAAGGAAGCTAGAAAGTGGACAAATGGAGTCCACTTAGAGTTAGGGTTTTTGTCAATGTAAGGGTTTTAACCCATCTTTTGTAGTATAAATAAAGGATGTAAGAGGTAGATAGGGGGGAGATTGGAACTCATATGCGGAGAGGCATTTTTTATAGTGAAGAATGTACTTTTGGAGAACCTTTTTTTGAGTCTCGAGTCTTTGGTATGTTCATTTTTGGTTGTGTAGTTGAGGAGCTAGTGGAGACTTATGGAGTATAACTGAGGGTCAGATCACAAGATGTGGAGCTTGGCTTGACGTTGGTCAACCTCACCATTCTTAAATAATATGATGTAATGTGTGCACCACCATTTTGAAGAAGAATAAGAAATAAACAGAAGATCTTTTTGAACGTAGCCCAATGGGGGTGAACCACGGTAAAAATGGTGTCTTTATGTGTGATGTGTTATTTTTGTATGCTTTATAATGAAGGAATGGTCAGATAAATGCATATGTTAGGGTTTGTTTGCAGTGTGCACTAGTATAATGAATATTACTAAATGGATAAGATAATGAACTTGATGAATGTTGTGGTAGAATGCATGTTAAAATAGAAGAAGAAGTAAAAAGAACATCCCCAATCCCTTCGATGACTATAGACATATGCATCCTGCAGTTACCCATAAACCATCTCAGGTGAGACTACATTGTGCACTATGTGCATGGTGTATTCTTTTGTTTTACCATAATGGACGGTGATGAAAAGGGTTTTGTTACAGAACTAAGGTAGAACCCGGGTCAGCCCATACGTCTAAAAAAATTTTTTTTTGCCGACTAGAACTCAGAAGAACAACCTGGAAGGGGTTTGATGAAGAAGATGTAGTGGTAAAAAGGGATGTCTAGGCCATGGAATCCTACAAATCAATAAATTGAAAGATGGTTGGATACAAAATAGCTAGAGTTCACGTAGAAATATAATAAGGGTTTCAGGTATACATCACACCAGTATCTAGAGAGGTACGTGTTTACTGATTTGCATGAAGCATATTTTTGTTACTTTCCACAGTTATTACAGGAGTGGTTATTGAGGTTGAAGGATACCCATCTGACTAATCGGATTAGACTAGTAGAGTGGATTGTTGAAAATATTATGCGATTGGAAAGGGTTAATAACAAATTCACATGCACATTGGATTTTTGGTTAGACAGTATTACTATTGGGTTTATTACTGAATTTACAGTAGACACAGCGAAGTCATATATTGTTGCAGAGTAGGATTTTTTGAAGGGACCCAGAGGGAGGTACATCAGGTCACTTTACACGTCAATCAAGATCTTATTACATGATGAAGGCGTGATGACCATGGCATCAGACATGTAGATCATTCTGCATGTGTTAGCACTAAGAATCACCCTCATATTGAAAAGAGGATAATCCCAATACCCATCAAGGTATGTGTAAATGTAAATTAGTGTTTAAAGGTCAAATGGACAAGACTCAAAATAATAATGTTTTAACTCAGAAATATGGGCTAGCATGCACAAGAAAATGAGGTCTTGATTAACATCAATCAATAAATGGGATTAAAAGTGAATAGGAGGAACATTTTAGAGAGGAAGGTATAGAGGTATGCTATTGACATCAGGTCTTCAAGCAGCCCAAGGAGGAAAGACTCAAACACAAGAACTTCTTGAATTCAAAGTTAAATAACACTACAAAACATCATAGCAGTATTATAATCAAACATTCATCATAACACAACCATAACAATATCATGTGGATCATCCAATCATGAATACTTCAGCATAAGAGGCAACAAGATGATATAAAAAGAAACTGACTTCTATTAATAAGAAATTCTCAAGTCCATTACATAACCAGAGAATAGTCTACTTAATCGAAAATATTACAATCAGGGAGCCCATCCCAACCATTTGAACCCTCTTAATCATTTAGAATGTATATTTATATAAAAAAAAGGAAAGTGAACAACTAGAGGTGTGAGCTAGCCTCCCTCCCCTAGGATTATCCAAAAAAGTTACCAATCTAACACGCTAACATATCTTAACAAATTGCTACAAAATAGGAACCATGTTGGAAATAATCCAACAAGAATTAAATGAGATACCTCCCTTTAGGTGCATTCCTTTCCATTTTCAAGTTTCCTCCAGCAGTTGATATGTTTCCTCCATGATGACACCTTGTGATCCTCGCTTCTATCCACCTCATCAACCATCCAAAGAAGTCATGAAATCGAATCCCTTGATTGTAGTTGTCTGTTCGTAGCACCATTCAGTAGCACATTATGTAGCACCCTTTGCAAAACCACTCTTCACATTTCGTAGTGCCTTCTCCAAAACAAGTATGCAGTTTATGTAGCACCAATCCTATGTAAAGACTGTGCAATACCATAGCACCCCTCCTGAAATATCTATGCACATTTGGTAGCACAATCCATCAAAACAACTCTACAGATTTGGTAGCACCATCCATCAAATGGTCATGTAGAATTGGTAGAGTCATTCATAAAATGGTGTCGTGGATTTGGTAGTGCCATCCATCAAATGGTCCTGCAAAATTGGTAACATTGTTCATCAAAATAGCTCTATGTATTTGGTAGTGTCACCATTAAGTTCAACTACGAGATTTTGTAGCACTCTGTAGAATCGATAATTCCCCTTTGTAGTTCAGCTAGGATATTTCGTAGCACTCTGCAGAATTGGTAGTACCCCTCTGTAGTTGATCTAGGAGATTTTGTAGTGTTCCGAGCAGTGCAATTTTGCAGAACATACTATATAGATGATTTTATAGTGCCATGGTGCTACAAAATTTTTGTGTTTTTTTGTATGATGAGACCAATCCTAAAAAAAACTTATCTTATGGATTATGAGCCTGTAGATGCCTGTATAGGTGGAAAATTATGTTGTCGTTAATCACTTTACTCTTGAAAAAAGAGACCACCCACAAAAATGGATCTTATATTCCCCAACTACTTCATCAACCTAGCACCCCTCCTTGTTGCAGGAGAGCTTCCCTCTATCAGAACAACATGTTTTTCCTCTGTAGGGATACTCTTCTTGACTGCAGGTGTACTCTTCATGATTGTTGGTTCATCTCTTTCAATGGAAGATTCTACCAAAAAATTCAAGTTCCTCTGGGCCAATTCATCCTTGAAGTGTTGCAATTCTTCCTTGAGATTTCTATTTTGAGATTGAAAGCCTCTTTTTTTCCTGTAGAGGTTGTTAAGTTTATTATGGATAGGTAGGGATCTTCTTGCTGAAATGTTTTCTAGATCAAGGGTGCTACTATACATATCCATGAGCTCCTTCATTTTAATTCTCTCTGTCAAACTTTATTCTTTCAAAAGAGAAACCTCCTTCCTATCCTCCCTGAGTTGTCTAATCAATCTTTTGAACGTGTGATTACTAGGTGGAGTTTTGATGTTGATAACCTCAACAGGTTTCTCAATGGCCTCACCTTTATCTTTATGTTGCACAAGGGATCTATATATCACCCCAATAGGATTCTCAATTCCCTTAGCCTTATCTTTATTTTTCCTTGGAACTAAAAACTTGGGTAGGACTTCTTCTTCAACAGCCTCCTTGAGGGCTGATTATATAGTAAAAGGCTTCATGATTTTTATGCTAGTTGTTGCAGAAGGTGAAGAGAAATGAAACTTCCTTCCCTTATTGGTTGTGGTTTTGGTGGATGAAGGGACTTCTTCCAATTCAGGTGTAGGAGGAGGTGAAAAATCTCTCTGTGGAGAGTGATGAACCTCCCTCTCTTATTCTTCAATTTCCTTGATGACTTATTTGTCTTAAGTAGTATCTTTTCTCTTTCTCTTCCTGTTTGTTCCTGCTGGAGAAACATTAGTAGATGGAAAAGGAATCTACATCTTAGACTGAGGAGTATATCCTATATCCAACTGCATGTGGGCAGAGATAATGAACCGTTCCCAAGGAATTATCCCCTTCTTCAATTCTTCCATCACCAATATCCTGATCAATACAAAGTTAAAAACACTAGTGTCCACATCCTTGGACTTGGCTTGGACTCTATCAGACATCTTCCCCATGCTCCTCAAAAGGTAGAAAGGGATATTCATTGCATATTTACCAGTAAAATGTAGCAAGATACTTATATGGTACTAGTATAACATGTTAAACCTTCCCTCACACGTGAATTATATCTAGATGATCTTCAACATTTTATCAAAATCTTCAACTAGGTAGCTTCTAGGCACTCCCTTGGACAAATTGTTTTCTGATAGCTTGGTTTGAGGAATTCCTTGGAGAAGGAAGCATTTAATATCGTGAATTTAAACCACCTGTCACCAGTATTAGGAATCCCAGTGGTTGATGCAATAGAGGCTTCAGATACCTCAAACTCATGGTCTTCCACCTTAGTCTTAATGCCATCAAAATGTAATGCAAATTGCCTTGCTACTTCAGGGTGTCCCCTCTACATGTTTTGGCAAAAAGAGAGGCATCCAACCCTTTGAGAAACCTCCCTAACCATTGGCTCAGCATCAAATAGGTGCATGTCATAGGGTTCAATCTTGACCACACTCCCTCCCTTGTGATATTTCATTTTTTAAGGAGTCTCCATGGATAAAGACAAGGGATCAAAGGTTTTGGTTTAGTGAGGGGTAAGCAAACAAACAAAGGCAAATATCAATGAGAAATGATAGTGGCTAATGGTTTCTCTCTCTCATGATTTTCCTCTAACTCATCTTGAATTAACAATAGATTGTTTTGATGGCCTTTCTTTAAAATGAGAGAAAGAAATTATGAGTTAAGGAGGGAAGGAATGAACTGCTCAGCTTTATGTCACCACACCATGGTCATCAAAGTTTTGGAAAGGTAGGGACTGCAATTCCCCTTACTGCCAATAGATATTAAGTTGAATGAATGATGATACAATGAGTAAAAAGGTTAATGTAGGGGTCTTTGAATGCAAAAGGTATCACTGACCAATCCAAATAAAACAATCACATGAAACAGGGGATATGTAGTGTAGTTTAGCAGTGTCTTTTTGTAGCGTAGTGTGCACACAGGGACCAAGTGATTGAACGGGTACTCAAATTTCAGAAGAAAAATGAATTGACCTCTAGCATAGATGAAATTAAGGTGAAAATGACTACAAAGTTTGTGGGAGAGAAGATACATATGAAAATGGATGAGGGAGGAAGTATTCTGCAGCATCAGGCACTACCAAAAGCTTAGGCAGAAGGTATCTCAAGACTTTTCTATACAATGGAGAGAGCTCATGAAATCCCTGGAGATGTGACTAAAAATGGAGGATATGTAACCAGTTAGGAAACTACCATGTTCACCTCAACATCCAATTTAGTTTTGGAAGTTGATCCTATAGCGCATTCTACAACTGGTATGAACTAGTGATTTCAGCAATGTCGAGCTTGAGAGAAAATTCAAATGCTCAAACTATTAGCAAACTCATTAATGACCAGATATTAACATTCTCCTTTAATAGAAAAGGGTGTTGAAAACAAGGTAAATTATTACCTCATCTGATTATGATAAAATATGACAAGGATCAAAGGACAAAGGGTGCATTACATAAACTCCTAGTGAGTTGGTAGCGGCTTTTTCAAAATTTGATTTGACCCCCTTTAACGAACATAGGGAAAGCATGGGAAGGATAAAGAGAATGAGTGGATGGAGTTATGTGTCAAGTCATTAATATCATGGAATGGGTTATCCTCGATGCCAATTTATTAGTTGAGTCAAAACATAGACCATAGAATGAACCTAGGCTTAAAATCTATGTGTGGGCCAAAAGAGAGCCAAAACCACAAGTATTTATTTGTTCAAGCTAACATAAGAAAATAACACAAAGAAAAACAAATAAAACCTAAAGTCTAAAGGATAAAAAGATTACACCTAAGGGATAAAAGACAAAAGGAAACTTTATGTGATAATGTTGGCTCTACGGGGAATGGCATGCTCCCTGTGAGCTACCAAGACCAAGTAGTTTCAGTGCCTTATCCTAGGGCTATGGGGTCACTTATTCAATCAGAAATAAAACAAAAATGATATTTGCAATGAAATGGGAATCCACTCATGGTTTAAGAAAAACACGTTTTTAGAAATCTCCCATTGACAGGTCCACCAAAAACTTCAAAATCCTCCAAATTCTGCAACTTTTAAGTGTTATTTGAAAATAACTCAGAAATTTTGAAAGGACCAATCCACAAGGCCTCAAATTTACGATGTGTTCCTTTGTCTTTCTTGGGTGAATCCCACTTGAGCACTAGATCTCCCTACTGGAAATATTCTTTGCTTACCTTCTTGTCAAAGGCTTGCTTGATCTTCTATTGATGGTCATCTTCTTTATCCAATAGTTGCTCCCTAGTCTCATGCACTTCTACCAATTGTTGTATTCTTATGACCATATCATGAGGTTCTCCTTGGTAGTCCTGGAAGAATTTTTCCACGGGAAATGCAAGTTGAGTAGGAAACATAGCCTCAACTCCATACACAAGCTGAAAAGGAGAGACACCAAGTGATCTCTTTGTTGTAACTCTATCATCCCACAAAGAAAATTTCCACTTTCAGTCCCATGCTTTCTTGTTGTCTTCTAACAATCTCTTGATGATCTTTATAAGTCTTGCATTAGAGGATTCTACCAATCCATTTATGTGGGGTTAGTAAGGATTATAATGAACCAATGTAATCACATATTGTTCACAAAACTTGATGAATGATTCAACCTTAAAAGATGCATCATTATTAGTAACCATTTTGCTCGGACAACCAAATCTTGACATGATATCCTCAATAAAACTAATGATTACCTTTTGGGAGGCATTCCTTGTAGGGATGACTTATATCCACTTGGTAAAGTAATCTGTGGCATTCAAAATCCACCTATTCTAACCACTTGAAGTAGGATGAATTTCCCCAATGAAGTCTAGGCCCCATTGTTGAAAAGGTCCTGAAGATACCATAGGATTCAATGGCAAATATTTGAGCTGCTTTCCAGAAAACTCTTGGCACTTGACACAAGATCTAATATTTTCACAAACGTCAGTAAAAAGGCTAGGCCAAAAATACCCATCTCTGAGGATTTTATATGCTGTGGTTCTCTAGAAGTGATGGTCCCCACATAAACTGTCATGAAAATCAGTCATAACATTTTGGGCCTCCGGTGGATCTAGACATCTCAAAATCACTCCTAAAGGATCTTTCCAATACAAAACTTAGTCAATAAGATAGTATTTGATTGATTTGAGCTTCAAATATCTTACCTTGTCCTTTTTCAAACCATCAGGAGGATACAACTTCTGTATAAAATATATGATGTCCTTGTACCAAGTGCATTCTGCCAATTGGGGGTTGACTTGAGAACCTTTATTAAACAACTCATCTTGTTGATTTTCTGAGCTAATGTTTATGAAATTAACCCCCAAATCTTTTCAATTTGATTCAACCAGAAACCTAGATAAACCTTGGCCTTTAACCAATTTAGTGGGCTTTATTTCAAGATCAAATTCCATAATTTTGGTAATCCATTTTCTTCTCCTCACGTCTATGTCGAGATGAATAAGTATCTCTTTCACTGAGGTTGAAGGAACATATGCAACAAATTTTGAATGAAGAACATATACTCTAAAATCCTTGAGGTCTTTGACCAAAGAATAAACCTGCTTTTCCATGATGTCGTATTTTATTTCAACATCCCTCAATGCCCTGATGAAAAAGGCAATAGGTTTGTCTAACCCTTCTGCATTTTTCTGCAATACAACAACAACTATTGTGTCAAATGAAGAAAAATAAAATATCAAAAAATCCTTGGAGTAGTCAGGGTTGATGAGCATGGGTGCTTCAGTCAAATCTTTTTTTATTTGATCAAAATAATTTTGAGACTCGGTATTCCATTTGACTTCATTTCCTTTCCTCAACATGGTTGTAATGTACTTTACCAATTCAGCAAAATTTGAAATGAACCTTCTTAAAAAATTGATTTTCCCCAAGAAATACTAAACTTCTTTCTTGAATCTAGGGAGAGATAAGGTCTAGATGGCTTCTACTCTTCTTGAATCAATTCTTACCCCTTCAACTAATACAATGTGCCCAAATAATTTCCCCTCCTTCATAGCAAACAATGACTTTTTAGGATTGAGAGAGAGACCAAACTTTTTGCATTTCAAGAAGACCTTTTTGAAATGGTGATAATGTTATTTATAAGATTGTGAGAACATTGTAATGTCATATAAATATAAGACTACAAACTTTTCCTTCTCCCCAATAAAGGAAATGTCCATGGCTCGTTGAAAGGTCTCTCCTACATTCATCAATCCGAAGGGATTTTAGTATACATGAATGTGCTCCAATGAGTAGTGAAAGTTGTCTTCTCTCTATCTTCAGGAAAGACATAGATCTTATTGTAGCTAGAAAATCCATCAATCATAGGCATCCTAGATGAACCTGTCATTCTCTGCAATATGTGATCCATCTTTGGTAAGGGATAATTATCTTTCTTGGAGCTTCAATTCAAATTTCTAAAATCGACACAAAGTCTGATTTCTCCATTCTTCTTTCTCACTGGGACCAAGTTAGCCACCCATTCAAAGTACTTGAAAGGAATGATAATATCGACATCCAAATGATTTTTTACCTATTTTTCCATAATAGGTAGCAACATAGGATTTATCTGTCTAATTTTATGCCTAAATGGATTGGTCTCTTCTTTCAAAGGGATCTTATGTTCAATGATGTTTGTGTCGCATGTTCTCAGATCTTCATATATTTAGGAAAACACATCAGCACAATATTTTAACAAATCAACATATTCAACCCTTTGTTCCTTTGACAAGTTGCTAGACAACTTGACCTAATTTGGATTCTCCTCTGTACCCACATTGCATTCAGTCACATTATCAATTTCAGTTGAACCTTTAACGTTTACAACAACATCATTTTTGTCGTACAATCTCTCCAAAGGAACTAGTCCTTTTGGAATATGGTTACTAGCCAACTGAACAATATGATGGTTAGCAATTTTATTTAGAAAAACATCAGCATGAGGGATATTTTCAGTATCATGATCTTGATCAATATGTAATGTAGAAAACTCATTCACAGTCCCAAGAAATATTTTAGTCTCAAGATCATCCTCAAAAACCTTCCAATGTTTGACATTGTCAAGTGTAGAGGGTCTATACTTCACTTCTACATCATATTTGAGTTTAGGTGGAAAAGGGACTCTGAAATTACTTGTTGAAACAACCAAATAATCTTCCATGGTGTTATCCTCTCTTGGAACAAATGAAATATCAAAATCTAAGAAGAAACTATCAACAATATCCCAAACTTCATTTATGTAAGTCCTCAACCTGGGGTTTTTAGCTTGATACAATTTTTTTATTTGATGGACAATTAATTCAACATCTCCAAACATTGCTACATCTTCAATGCCCATGCCTTTGGTTGCCCTCAAACCCAAAACAAGAGCTTCATATTCTTCCACATTGTTGGTAGTTTCAAATTCGATCTTGTAGGACAAAGATATGATCTCTTGAGTAGGGTAAACAAAGACTACTACAGCACCAACACCTTCCTTAGAAGAGGTTCCATCAAAAAACATGTTCCAAACAGAGGTATTTGGAGGAGAATCTTCACAAAAAGTAATGGATTTTTTTCTGATTTCAAGAGGAGTTTGAGGAGCATCGGTGAGATGCAATATACTGGATCCTAAATCAATATCAAGTGAAAAAATAGGATGGTTGGTGGGGTTTTCTTCGTCAGTGATGATGTAGGCTAATTGAGCCTCCCTGAAAAGCTGTCTATTTTCTCCTGCAAACACAAGAATGGTGGCATATGTAAGGTCCATCTGCAAGGTTCCCCCTAGTCTTTTTATCCAATATATTGACAAGAGAATACCAAACTTAGGGGGTGTTGGTCACTATAATTGCTTATTTAACTAAACAATCAAGTGCTACATAAATTGTGAACCTAGGGAAGTCTGTTTATTTCAAAGGTAATCACACACTGTATATGATCAATCTCAAAAGCAATCTAGAGTTGTAGTAAAAAATACAATAATCACACCTTGCCTTGAACAAACTGAAGTTCTACTTTGAATTACAGGAAAACAACCTACCTATTGCAGAGTTCAAAGTTTAAAGAAATAATTATCCAAAGAATCCTAGATTACATTAAGAAATAACAATCTAGGAAAGAAATCTTTCAGGATACTGCAAAAGGAAAGACCAACTTTTCTGTAACAGAGAATAGGACCCTATTCCCCAAGGAGGAATCTTCAGCACCTGTTTCCGATCATCACACTTTCATGAACTCATTACTAATCGAAATGATTGACACACACTAAAGACTAACTATCTCTTAACAGGGAACAACACCCTATTCCCCAAGCAGGAATCTTCAACACCTATCCCTGATTATCACACTTTCATAAATTCACTAAACAGGAATTCTAACTAGAATGATTAACAGTTACCCAAGCATGAATTATATGAAAACAATGTAACAACCAACAAAGCAGAGTTTCAGCAAAACATAGTTCAGTAAAGTAGTGTTTCAGCAAAACATAATTTAATCAAGGCATGAACAGAAATAACACTAACACACTACAAATCTAATGGGTGAATCTTGTGAAGGAGGTGGGCCCTCCCTTCTCACAAGATTCTCCAGAAATGAAAGGAACTAGGAAGGAATGATCAGAACAATCTTTTATTCATCTGTCAACTGTATCATGTTACAATGTCTGAAGTAAAACACGTCCTTCTCTGTAAATCCTTTCTTGGCCAAGAAGAAGGTCCTCTCTAATGATGATTTCCTCTTATTTAAAGAGAAGAATCCCCTCAATACAATTTGATCATCAAATTACATGTGTACATATGAATCCTATTCTTAGCCAGATCTAATCTCTATACTGGAATAGGATATCCTGGTCTCCCATAACAGAATGCTATTACAATAGTTGAAAAGGTACTGAGTGAGGTGTTGTTGTTGTGGCTGGAGTAACAGATTCTTTATTTATATTCTTGTTACTGTTGTTGTGTGTTGTTTTAGCATCATAAATAATGGGTTGTTTCAGCAACAGGATTTGCGTTCTGACTGTTTCAGCAACGTGGTCTCACACAGCAGCGATGGTTAATTCTAGCTCAAGGTGCGGCTGTTGTGGTCAATGTCACAGCTTTGTGTGAATTGTTGTTTCAGCATCGTAGACCATGGAGAGTGTAACAGCTTCTTCTTGTGTGATTTTTTGTTTCAACATCGTAGACCACAGAGAGTGTAACAACTTCTTCTTGTGTGAGTTGTTGTTTCAGCATCGTAGACCACATACTGTTTCATCCACGGGGTTTGCGTGCTTTGATTGTTTCAGCAATAGGCCTTTAAACAACAATGCTAATATGTAGTTTGAACTGTTTCAACACTTATATATTTCTGATCAACGTTTAAGTACGAGAGTAATGTAAAATTATATGCAAAATAGATTAAACATATAGCAAAGAGAAGAGACGTTATATACCTTTGGAGAGATAGGGTGAGGTGATAATGTAAGTTTAAATGTGAGTGGAAAAAGGATGTAATGGTAGCAAAAAGTGTGAGCAAAAAGGTACATTATAGGGTCCTAACATCCCCCTCAACTTAAAAGGTTGCATGTCCTCAGGTAACTTCAATCTGAATCAAAATCTGAATAGTGACTCTGAGCGTGCAAGTTACGTAAGGAGTAGCTGTGGAAAGTGTTGTCTGTTGGAGCTCTGAATCCTTGAATGCGTTGTAGCCTTTGCCAAGATATTGTTTCGGCCTTCTTGGGCAAATTATAATGGACTTGATATTTGTCTGCTGGCATCCATAGGATAGGAAAATGAAATTGATAACCTATCCAGCTTTCAGCACATTGCTGAACACACTTGATGTAGCTAGGTACCCTGGAGATTGTTGTCTCAAGATTAGTGGGGCTAAATGGATTTTGTTCCTGTCTTTTCCCAGTAGATTGTTGCCAAAACATGTTATTTTCTTGTAGGGCAGAAATCCTTGTGGATTTAATGAACACTTGAAAATCATGAAGCATTGTTGTCTATAGTTGCCGAATGTGTTGAGTCATCCCTGGTTTCTTCAAAAACTGATAATACTTTGTAACAAAGGTGTAATGATCCCAAGCCAAATTATTTCTTGGAATCACTAACTACTACTGATTTATTGAGTTATTAACTGCATACAAGATTCATCAACACATGGAGATCACAATATATTCAAGATGTAGAAGCACAAGCAAAGATCTAACCTTTTATTATGAGCAATGTAAGATCAATACAATAGATGGACGATCTGGCATAAACCTCAGATGGTCGTACAAGCAATAGATATGAGCTGCTACAAAATGCTCCCGCTAATACAAAATAATGCCTCCAAAGGCTGAATAAGAAAT
>SNQJ01S0141559.1:27717-62429 GCA_010110895.2 Picea sitchensis | reverse complement strand
AGTTTCTAGTTTCCTTAGTTTAGATCACTTAGCTCAGATCAACCTTTCTCTTTGGTTTTCTTAGGAGACCTTAGAGCGGCCAACGGAGCTGTTAAACTTGTCAGGGTGGTCCATTCCAAACGGCTTGGGTTATTTAGACAACCCCGGACCGGTTCCACTCTCCCAGTTGACGGACGGTCAATTTCTCCTGTCAACAAGCGCTTGAGTACTCCTTTCAGAATATGAGCTAGGGGATTTGGTTTTTCAATATGTAAAGGAATATTTGGAGGAGGGGGATACTATAGACTAGGTACAGACTATGAAGAACTGTAATTGCGAGAATGGGTGGCTACATTAACCTCAGACTTAACCATATTGATGCATAGACGATAATTGTCTTGCGTCAGTGGGTTTTAACTTCCATTCATTGCATTTCTGGAATCCGAGGAGCTCGAGGCCATGTGTTGATTATAAATGATTATTCATCATAGTGGGTGGTAAATATTAAATCCTCATAGCTTCTGCAAGTTTGGGGCATAAGTGGGTAAGGTGATCATTTGTACAAAGCTTGGAGGGAAACTTCACCTTTCGCCTTTATTTCTTTCCCTCTCCAACATTGTTATTCATCTTCCCATTATTATTATTTTCCTTGGGTTTATTATTATTCTTCCCACCCTTACTATTATTACCACGTCATTTCTTTTTATTCCCTCTTGGTTCCTAGTTACCATTCAGGGTGGTCGATGATTTCACAGAATGTACATCCAAAGAGTGAGTGGGAGTGGAGGACACATATGAATTTGGTCCTCCTACATACTAGTTTAGAGAAAAATATTTCAACTAGATTGTCACCAAGTCTGTAGTTTTCACATTTGTAGAGCCTACAATGCCATCAACATGAGGCCCGGGATTTTGTCTAGGGTCATAGTTTAACCTCGATGTGTCTAGAATAATTTTGTATAACATCCCATATTAAGAATATATAAGATCTAATTGTTGGGCTTTAAAAACGCTTCTTCCTCAGATGTAACCCCAAATGTAGAAACATCCTTCAAAAGATAAGGTTGTAGAGACTTAAGGAACCACTCTAGCAGGAATTTTGGAGGTATGTAATCCTTGATCAACCTCTTTCATCTATTCCACTCTTGGATGTGATCTAACATATGGGTGGCTTTGTCCTAACGGAAGGCCGAAAAAATTTCTATGTCAGCATCATAATGAACCGACAATTGGAAGTGGTTAATGAAGACTAAGACCATCTGATTAAAAGTTACGTACATCCCCCTTGGTAGCTCTATGTACCATTTCGTTGCAACCCCTATGAGGGTGCATTGAAATAATATTAAATGAATAGAATCATCATTAATGGAATTCGAAGAGAAACAAATATGAAAAGTAGTGACATGATCACCAAGATCCTCACCAGTATTGCATTCGAATTTTGGAATATCCAAAGGAATCTTGGTGGGGATGGGGGGCCATGTTAGATCATGATGTGTTGGTGCAAGTTTGATCAGACTAGGGTCCTTCTCAGGTTACCAAAAAAAGGTACCAAGTAATCTAGAGTGTTGGAATTTTCATCTCCTTCGAAGAGAATAAGTCTCACCTGAAGTGTTGCTGAGACAAATAGATAGGGAAGGGCAAGGAAAATACTTAGGAGGATTCACAGAATCTTCAGGATTCATCCTGATATTGTGCAAGACATATAACTATCAAACAGATCTGAACTCATGTGTACAAGAACTGAACCTAATTATGTTGCATAAAATCATTTAAACACGGAGCCATCATGTGGAACTTATAAACCATAAAGAAGAACTGTAAGGCATGAGTAAAACACAAGAAGACACAACATATTTTGAAAATTTATATCCTTCTTCATATTATCTTCAGAATATTTCTTCATTACAAGCTCAAAGACACATAGTAGTGCTCTGTTACAAACTCTTGGCTCTGGCCTCATGTCACATAGCTCTAACTCTCAAAAGGAGTACAGATTACATTACATACTCTTGGCTCTGACCTCTCGACCGCATACAATAACTATACATCAGCCTTCCAGTAAGGGAACTATCGAACTAAATGAAATTACAATTCAATTGAGCCAACAAATAACCCTTTTACAATCATATTCCTCCATATATATGAGCTAATTTTTGTCTTTTGTCTTAGTTCGCACACTTTCTTGTTTTGTTGTGACTGCTTTTGCTTTGTTGGCATTGCGCTGTCCTTTTTGCAATTGATTTCTATTGCTCTTTCTTTCTCTGATGTCTAGATTCTTCTAAAGCTTGTGCATAGGGTACTTGGCCAAAACTTGTTCAATTCCTTATCCCAAAAATGAAGGGCCCAACAGGCTCTGACCACAAACCTTGACTCACCCTCAAGTCAAGTGCTCAGTTCTTTCGCAGCTTCCAGGAGCAACTATTGTTTTCCCTTGTCCTCCTTTTCTTCTTTATTTTTCTCTCCTCCTTGTGCTTTCTCTTATTTTACCTCTTTAAATGAAGGACCCAACTCTGGGACCAAATCCAAGGCCCTCTCCCTCACTCCTTGAAATCTTCCAACTTTATCCTGCCACATCTTGGCGAGGCATGATGCCTATACTATGAAATATTGGGTTGCCTCTGTACTACACCCCTTTGGCTTGGATGTGACCAATGATTTCCACTCAGAATATGTTGTTGCATCAACTTGATGCATATGCATGTATACTATCTGAATGACAGGATGATAGTCACGCAACTATTTATTTTCTACAGACTACACCTCAAAGAGGGCATTCAGTTCATTGTCTTCCTGCTAGATCTGGTCGAACTTATGTTGTTTCTCCAATGGATCCATCATGGCCGCAACTTATTCATTCATAATCTGGATTTTGGTGCACACATACTCCAAGACCTGGTTGCGTCTAGCGATGAGGCCCATCCAATCGATGACTTCCTTGAAAATCTTTTTTCATTTAGTTGTGTGCTTATGTAGTGTTGCACAGGCATTGTTGCCTTCTAGTACTATCTTCTTCATCTTCTCCTGCAGCCTATGAGGTTGCTTCTTTTCTTCTTGTTGATTCTATCACAACTGCACTTCCATATTCTTAGTGCGAGTGGACAATTGTGTCCATGCTCCTTGGAGTAGCTCAATCTGATGCTCTATCTCTCCTGCATCGCTGGCTTCGATCAGTTCAGGTGAAACCTTCTAAATCTCCGGCTAGGCTTGATAATTCCTTTCCTTCACTCTTTCTAGTTAGTGGTCAACCTAGATATTTTCATGTGCTTCTTGTGTCATGCATGCTTGTTCAAGGAACACTTCATCCCTTTCATATTTGGTAGACCTCTCCACCTGCAGGAGCCTTTGCTATATTTGATCGGTGGATGCTCTGATCAGTCCAAACAAGTGCATCGTTGGCCACTTGCCAAGTCAGCGGATGAATGAGTTGTGTCTTTGGGTTCTTGAGTCTGTAGTGGAAGTCCACTAGTTGTTGATTGCTCCGAGAAGGTCTCTACCTCCTCCTCTGTTGATTGTACTAGAGCAATCCTCCACCTTAGGGCTGAGGGAAAGGGTGTTAGAGCCTCTATTCTGGCTATGCAGAGTTGCAACATCTCTACACATTGCTAAGGGTTCTGGAGAACCAACTCCATCTGTTTTTTCACGGATGTCACACTTTGCTTGGATGTTGATTCTGGTTCCTTCTAAACCTCTGGTATCTTCGATCCATTTCTTGCGTCTCATTCCTGCATTGTACTTTCTTGGCCACCCTCAACATTAGTCATTTTGGAGATGTGTTGGGTGATTTTAGATTGAGGCTCCTCCTCCATTTGGGTGTCCATTTTCGGCACAAAAGGAACAATCTACTGGTCTTGGATGTTTGGGTTTGCACTATTCAACTGGAGGCTCTGGTCTGGTACTTTAGGGTTTGGACCATAAACTTCTGGTCTCAACTCCGACAATTCTTGGGTTTTTTCTGGTAGTTCTTTCTCTACTTTATCTGGGGGATCGAGTTGCATCGGCTCTAGATCTATGGTTTGAGTTGGACTGGTGGTTTCTTGGGGTGGTGATTGGGGTTGTGGTGATGGGCGGTGCTCAGTGATGATGGTGTATGGAAAGTTGTCAGGCTCAAGGTCGTCCTAAATATGGATGATGGGGTCTGCTCTAACCGTTGAGCGAGTGCAGGGGACAGCTGATGCAATGGGTTGGGGGTTCATAGGTTTCCTTGGAGAGACCCTAGTTATGAGATTCTTCACCACTAGTTCTATGCTGAAGGAAACACTTAAGATCTCATTGATATCTGCACCTGTCAACATGACTTTATCTGGAAACGGCTGGAAGATTGATAAAATTATTTTTCTACGCTCCAATGGCTACGTCTCGTCTTCCTCCTTGGAGTCTTAATGTGTTGGAGCTTCTCTCTTCTGTGGCTCTGAGACTGACCTTGGTCCTACCCCTGCTTCTTTTCCTTTCTTCTTCATCATCTCGACAGGCGAAATATAGTGCATCCCCGACTTGTGTGGGTTGCATTTAAATCCTAGCCACAAAATTACCTCTTTGTCAAAGGCCTCCTCATCCAAGTAGAACGATAACATCCTCGAGTGGAAATCCTCCATGTTAGCATGCCTTAGTCATAAAAATGTATGATGTCAGTTCATACTAAAATAAATGTTCCTCGTGTTCCAATTGAGGATCTCCTATGAAATGAGAAACCTTTGCATTGCGTCAATCAACCCATTGTACCACTTAGAGAATGTTGTGGTGTTGAAAGTTGTATTCTCTGAATCCATCCTAGACTGCCAGGACTCCAATATCTTCGCAAGGCACCCATTTTCTAAAAGTGTCGGTGGCCTTCCCATAGGTGGATTACACTTAAACATTATGAATTCCATCAATAGATATCCCTAGGTGAAGGTGCCTCCCTTCTCCTGGGCTTCCTCGCAAGCCACTATTAGTTTCTCCAGCAACTAACCACACCAGTTGAATACAACACCATTGGTGCAAAATTCTTCTACTGACAATGCATGTAGCATGCATTCTCCCTTGTAATATGACCTCATAACCTTGCTGGCTATGATGTAATAACCATTCCTAACTATCTTTGGTAGTATGGGGTCAATTTTTGTCATGTGCCCCGCCCTTTGAGTGTGGAATATTTCATAGAGGTTGGGCTCTCCTTTGTTTTTTTCATGCTTACCAAGACCCTGGAATCCTTTCGACACATCCTCTCCCTCAAAGGATAGTCCAATAAGCTTATGGATGTATTCTACATGGATTGGGTACCTCCTATCCAACCAGAGACTTCGGTCATGCACCCTGTTGATAAGGAATTTGGTGCACCCTGCAACCTCACCAATGGTATTGAATACTCGAACTCTGTTGTAAGATTTGCTATAGTGATACTAATAAAATGAACTCCGTGATCACTGGTTAGGCTCCTAGGACATCCAAATCAAGTGATAATATTCTCAAAAATGAACCTAGCAATAGTATCGGTCGAACATTCTTGAACTACTGTTGTTTCAGCCCAACGCGTAAGGGAGTTAGTTGCGGTAATGATGTACCTATCATTTGAATGTTTAATTGTGGGGTTGATCGGTCCAATGAAGTCAACTGCCCATTTCTCAAATGCCTATAGAGATCGAAATAGTTGAAGTTGTAATTCATCTCGTCTTGACGGCTTACCCACTCTTTGACAAACATCACATGATATAGCATATACCTTTTCATCCTTGAAGAGCATTGTCCACCAAATTCCATCTTGTAGAAATTTTTGTGTAGTGGCATTCCCTCCTACATGACCTCCCATAACTTTGTTGTGGAATTCCCATCGCATATCTTATCTTTCATGATCTAGGACACATCTTCTGAGGATACTATCTAGTCCCAGTTTATATAACTATCCCATGATCAACTGGTAATCTGATGCTCTAACAACCATATGGTGTTTATGGGTTGCAAAATATGTTCTAGGCAAGCCCTTGTACTTAATAAGACTACTATGTCCTCTAGGTACTCTGGTATGGCCTCAACCCGGAACAAGTCTGCATCTCAAAGTTGATTGTCAACTTCTCCACCACTGTCCCCTGACTCTAATCTGGACAAGTGATCAGGTCGTACGTTGTATCTTCCAGGCTTAATAATATTCAAAAGAAAATTCCTAAAATAATAGAAACCATCTATAAATTATCCCTTCCAACACAGGTTTGTTAACTAGATATTTCAATGTAGAATTATCAGTAAAGAAGTTAGGGAGCTATCTCTCGATCAGAGCAATCAAAAATCTAAGTCTCCAGATGTTTTTCCAAGTGTTGACATGGGTCATAGGGCCGACCTCTTTGCATCAGGCATCAATGCCACTTATTTTCTATTTAATGGAGTGCTTGTGACCCATGGTTTATGATTGGTGCACCTCATTGCTGGCCAACATGAAGAGCCAATTGAAAAAATCCAAACTGGATAGAAAGAGGAACTTTGGGTTCACGTCTATCCTGTGTAGTTTTTTCTTTGAGTGGGTTCTAGGCTTGGGCCCTAGAGTCAAGATTGTTCTACATGGACCTCGTTATCTAATCATGGCATGGTGGACTGAGGTGATGAGGTCACATGGGGGTGGTAGGGTGCACACACCCTACAACGACAAGTTTTTCTTCTGGTGGAGTCGATAGGTGATGGCTCTGGAGGACTACCCTTATGTATGGATTAACTTCATAGGAGATCCAGACATGTCGTTACCACCAGGTTCCCCCTATGAAGACATAGGTATGCAAAAGTTTTTGAATATTTCATTTTTTTGTATTTTTGTATAACAAAGAAAAATAATATTTGGATGATGTCAAGTACTAACTAAAGATGTATGTTACACAGATGTGGGTCTGTGTCAGCCGAACAGACTTCCATGACACCGACGAAGGCATTGGAGGGATGAACCAACAGGAGGGGACGATGATAGACTGATTCAAAACATGCAAGGAAACATGTCTCATTTGATGCAAAGGATTCCCATGGTTTAGGTAAAGGATGTGTCGGAGGCGATGCAAGGACAAGTGGTAGGTGTGCCTAGTTCTTAGGTATGACTCTTTTGACATCTCACAAATTCCATATTATGCTACCATGAAAAACATAGGATTCCACAAGTGTATATGTCATGACTATTGTATTGATCGGTCATATATGTATTTTGAGGGTCTGAGCCTAAATTTTGTACTATAACACCATATTTTTGGAGATATGAAATATATATAAAAACATTGATCTTCGTCTTTACTTATATTACAATGTGTACATTGATGAAAGTGTTTTCTTTTCTTTATTTATGTGACAAATTTCAATCTAAAACAAAATTAGCATATGATTTGGATACATAATTAGAACTTCTAGGTATGTGATTGATCCGAAAACGAAGGTATTACTGATAAATCGCAAGTTAGTTTAATGTACTTTTTGCATCGGATCGTTAAGAATGTGAAATACATAAACTTGTTATCTTGTTTGCAGAATATCAAATGTGACTTTTACTTGATTCTTATTAATGTATAAAAAGATCATCCATTAATATTCACGCTGCAAATGAAGAGAATATAATAGCAAAATAGAAAGAGAAATAGAGACAAGAGGTTGATAACAAAGTTCACCAATCGTTGGCTACGTCTTCGGGCCAACTTCCAAGTGGAGGACCTCTTTATTGCTCTTTAAAATGATCAAAATTCTCTTACAATTCTCTTTGATGTTACATTACATGCCTCATGTCTGATATCCAAGACAACCTTTCTCAGATTCATGCATGCACCATCAAAATCCTCTCAACAACATGAGAAAAACACCTCTCAAAACATGAGAAAAGGCCAAAATTTACAAACTACCACTTCAAAAACCTTCATCAAAAAGTATCCTACAAGATTCAAAAATCCTGGTTCTTATAGTTTTCAAGGATCAGATGAGGAATCCCAACTTCCCTCAAGATCTGGCCTTTTTCTGGGATCAAATCCCCCTTCAAATGGCCTAAAATCCTCAAAAACTCCATTTTTTGGGTATAATATCAGGCAAAAATCACCTCTGTAATGTTTAAAAACCACTTTTAAACCAAAAATGTATAGTATCCCCCAAGGCAGGGTGCGCACCCCCTTTACCAGGTTACATGGGGCCACATGGCCAAGTGTCAACGCTCCAAGTGCAATGCGCCAGCCCCCTTAACTGTTAGCTCCTGGTTTTGGGGTGCCTTCCATGGGATATGGGCTAATCTTCCCTTGGGTGCACCCAGAATTATCCCTTAGATGCGCTCCTTAAATGAAACCATGTGTTGGGGCTTAGCCCTATCCCCCTTGCGCCCTACTTTGGATATTTGACCCCAAAACTATAGGAAAGTGGGGTTTTTTCATAAATTTGACTTTTGGCAAGTTGGTAATTGAACTTTTCCAAAGACTTGGAGCTAGCCATGGGTCAGAGGTTCAAATCCCATGGACCCCCAAATACTTTTTACATGCCAACCAGTAGTGAAGTGCCACATGGCTTCCCATGTTTGGGCCATGTGGCACTATGCCAACCAGTAGTGAAGTGCCGCCATGGCTTCCCCATGTTTGGGCCATGTGGCACTAATTCATTTGCCAATTGACCATTGGCTTTTGCCATAGAAGAATCTGATTTTTGTGCGATATTTTTCACATCCGGAGTCTCTTTTGAGGAAATGAATATATGGATACGATCAATGCGACGATCCGGTCGCAATGGAATTGGTTTCCATCCAATTCTAAGAAATTTTGATTTTGAGAAATTTGTTCGGGGAGGCTCCCTGGATCATTCCTCCCCACTTTGGAATCTTTTGAAGAGTTCAAAGTCTCTGCTTACTCTCAGTAAGAAGTGAGGGTATTGTTTCCCATTCTTTTTTTTTCTTGTAGGTATCATCCATCCTCTACTGATAATGATCACCACTAATCAAAACAAACATGGAACCTAGATAGTATTACATCAAAGTAATTATGTGCTATCAACTCCATTATTCATCTACATTGTTTGTCGCTATATGTTACACACTACTCAATAAAGTTGAACAAACCAAATAAAAATACTAAATGTACTAATGAAACAATTGTTCTTTTGAACAAGAACAATAATCAAATTATGCAGCTGAACCTCATGTTGTACCCCTGGTGACACTTCATGTCTATTTGAAACATATGGAATCATCTCATGTTTAGCATCAATAGCTTCATGTTTCATTGCTGCATACATAAGTGTTAAACTTTTGCTTGCATTTACCATTCTTTTAACTTCCCTGTAGCCTAGCGACCTTTGAGTTTTCTTACATGAGCATGAACAATGTACTCTTCCCATCTTTCTTGAAGCAATACTTATTTTCCTCCCTCAGAATATGGATTTCCTATCATAAACGTATGGGCCTCCCAATACAATTCCACATATGTCCATTGGCA
This sequence comes from Picea sitchensis, assembly GCA_010110895.2. Classification (NCBI taxonomy): domain Eukaryota; kingdom Viridiplantae; phylum Streptophyta; class Pinopsida; order Pinales; family Pinaceae; genus Picea; species Picea sitchensis. The sequence goes on along the minus strand of SNQJ01S0141559.1, from coordinate 53,046 downwards.
CTATATCAAGCTCTACTCATCAACAAAATTAGAAGTGATTGCAAACTTGATCTATTAATACTTGAAGCTATCTTGTAAATTGTTATCACCACACATCCATCCCAATGGATATGACTTTAGCATGTGAATTAGTTTCAAGTCCCAAGTTATTCACAACATCTCACTGATTAGATTGTCTTGTGATCCACCGCATCACAAGAGTATCAACTCTTTGCAAATTATGTGTGTTATAACCCTATGTGGAAAATTTCATTCCTTTTTACACTCATCATTTACATCAACCGAACTAGAAGAGATAGAACTTGAAACATAATTTATACCTTAGATTCCCATAGCTACAACCCGTGTCTCATCACTAGAATCTGATCCAAGATCCACTTGAATTGTCACAACTATGATATTCTTCCTTTCCTGGTTGGCAAACTTCTTTGGCTCAAGTCAGGATGTAAGACCCAACAACCATCTTCATCATGGCCTACTTTCTTGCAATGCTGCAAGTAGGCTTCTCCTTTCTTTTTGTGGTTGTCTTCTTCTCTTTATCTTTCCTTTTCCATGGATCCTTTCTTTTCCAAGTATCTTTAGAAACACTATCACCAATATTCCCTTTACTTGATTCAATGTGAATGGATTCTACACATACTTCATCAAAGTTAGAAGGGAATGTTGGTGATAGTGTATCTACAGATACTTGGCAAAGAAAAGTCTGCTTAAGATAAGAATGTAAACCACCAATATATTTTAGGAGTGTCTCTTTTGTATATAAAGGAATACATAAATTTAATGCTTTCTTACAAAAATTTTAAGTATATTCTTGTACACTTTGACCTTTGATTGCCTTAAACATTTTCAATTCATGATTTCTTGTTGCATGTAAGTTAAAGGGTAAAATCGTTGTTTTAATGTAACAAAATCATTCTAGGAAGAGATTGTTTTACCGCTTTTCTTAATATCATCTCTAGTTCTTTTCTTTCCCACCATATGAGAGTTGTGCCTCCCAATTTGAGACTTGTTAGTTGGATCTTAGTTTCATCATCAACAATCTTTTGTATCCTATAATAGACCTCTAATTGTCTCACCCAATTATCTAGCTTTTCTGCATCTAATTCACAGTCATAAGTGGGTAATTGAAACTTTACATATAACTTTAATAATGGCATATAATAAGAATGATGAGTTTTTTTCTTATCCTTGGAGGAATGTACACTTGCTTCATTATTACATGATGAGGATGAAGGAGAAGAATGTTTTGAAGGTCCACCACCTCCAACTCCTCCTTTTTCTCTTACCGAAGATTGACCTTCTTCAACTTTTGGATTCCTTTGCTGACCTCTTTCATGGTAAAGCTCCTCTACCATGGCTTGCATCAATTTAAAAGCCTTGAAGAAATCATCTTCATATTTGAAGGGACCCAATTTTCGTGGCAAAGACATCTCTTGCTTATGCAGTCGCCTTTGAATCTCTGTGTCAAGAGCCTCAAGTTGGCCTTCTCCTCACTTGAGTTTTTCTCTTGTGAGCATCCAATGCTTGCAATTCCTGTCAAACCTTCAGAACCAAATGCTCTGATACCATAAACTTGATCCAAAAATGAAGGTATTACTGATAAATCACAATTTAGTTTAATGTACCTTTTGCATCGGATCGTGAAGAATGCGAAATACATAAACTTGTTATCTTGTTTGCGGAATATCAAATGTGACTTTTACTTGATGCTTATTAATGTATAAAGAGATCAACCATTAATATTCATGATGCAAATGAATATAATAAAAAAGAAAAATAGAAAGAGAAATAGAGATAAGAGGTTGATGACGGAGTTCACCAATCGTTGGCTACGTCTCCAGGCTTGCTTCCAAGAGGAGGACCTCTTTATTGCTCTTTAAAATGCTCAAAGTTCTCTTACAATGCTCTTTGTTGTTACATTACATGTGTCATGTCTGATATGCAAGACCTCCTTGCTCAGATTCATGCATACACCATCAAAATCCTCTCAACAACATGAGAAAAACGCCTCTCAAAACATGAGAAAAGGCCAAAATTTACAAACTACCACTTCAAAACCCTGCATCAAAAAGTCTCCTACAATATTCAAAAAGCCTGGTTCTTATTTTTTTTAAATCTCAGATGAGGAATCCCAACTTCCCTCAAGATCTGGCCTTTTCTAGGATCAAATCCCCCTTCAAATGGCCTAAAATCCTCAAAAAATCCATTTTCTGGGCATAATATCAGGCAAAAATAACCTTTGTAATGTTTAAAAACCACTTTTAAACCAAAAATACAGAGTAGCCCCCAAGCCAGGGCACACACCCCCTTTACCAGGTCACATGGGGCCACATGGCCAAGTCCTAGTGCTCCAAGTGCAATGCGTCAGCCCCCTTAACTGTTAGCTCCTAGTTTTGGGGCGCCTTCCATGGGATCTGGGCTAATCTTCCCTTCGGTGCACCCAGAATTATCCCTTGGACATGCTCCAATAATCAAACAACGTGCTGGGGCTTAGCCCTAGCCCCCTTGTGCTCTACATTGGATATTTGACCCCAAAACTATAGGAAAGTGGGTTTTTTTCATAACTTTGACTTTTGGCATGTTGGTAATTGAACTTTTCCAAAGACTTGGAGCTAGCCATGGGTCAGAGGTTCAAATCCCATGGACCCCCAAATACTTTTTACATGCCAACCAGTAGTGAAGTGCCATGTGGATTCCCATGTCTAGGCCATGTGGCACTTATTCATTTGCCAATTGACCATTGGCTTTTGCCATAGAAGAATATGATTGTTGTGTGATATTTTTCACATCCGTAGTTTGTTTTGAGGAAATGAATAAATGAACGGAATAAACGCAACGATTCGGTCATGATGGAATTGGTTTCATCAAATTCTGAGAACTTTTATTTTTTGATCATTTTTTGAGCCTGGGGAGCCTCCTGGATCATTCCTCCCCACATTGGAAGCTTTTGGACCACCAAAAGTCTTCTTTTACTTAGGTAAGAAGTGAGGGTACTGCCTCCCCACTTTGTCCTGTATCATCCATCCTCTCAGTTGGGATAATGATCACCTGACTCATCACAACAAACATGAAAACTGAGATAGCATTGTTTATCAAAGTAATCATGCCATCAACTGCACATGCATCTACATCGTTTGCCATTGTTAGCAGCCATACACTACTAAATAGCAGCAAACCAAATAAAAATACTAAATTTGTTCATGAAACAACATGCTTCCTCTTTTGAACAGGAACAGTAATCAAATTAAGCAGTTTAACCTCATGTTGTACCCCTGGTGACACTTCACGACTGTTTGAAACATATGGAATCATATCATGTTTAGCATCACTAACTTCATGTTTTATTAAAGACATAAGTGTTAAAAATTTTCTTTCATTTACCATTCTTTTTAACTGCCCTGTAGCTGCAACGGACCTGTCAGTTTTCATGCGATGAGCATGAACAATGTACTCCTTCCCATCTTTCTTGAAGCAATACTTATTTTCCTCCTTGTATAATATGAATTTCCTATCATAAAGGTATGGGATTCCCAATGCAGTTCCACATATGTCTAGTGGTAGTATATCAAGCTCTACTTCATCAACAAAATTAGAAGTGATTGCAAACTTGATTTTACATTGCTTGGTTACTTGAAAATTGTTATCACCACATATCCATCCCAATGGATATGGTTTAGAATGTGACGTGTTTCAAGTCCCAAGTTATTCACAACATCTTCACTAATTAGATTGGCTTGTGATCCACTGTCTACAAGAGTATCAACTTTGACATTATGTGTTATAGCCCTTATGTGAAAAACTTCATTCCTTTTACACTCATCATTTACATCAACTGAACTAGAAGAGCTAGAACTTGCAACAAAATTTATACCTCGGATTTCCATAGCTACAACCCGTGTCTCATCACCAGAATCTGATCCAAGATCCACTTGAATTGTCGCAACTATGGTATTCTTCCTTTCGTGGTTGGAAAACTTCTTTGGATTCAAGTCAGGATGTAAGACCCAACAATGATCTTCATCATGGCCTACTTTCTTGCAATGCTTGCAAGTAGGCTTGTCCTTTCTTGTTGTGGTTGTCTTCTTCTCTTTCCTTTTCCCTGCATCCTTTCTTTGCCAAGTATTTGCAGAAACACTATCACCAAAATTCCCTTTACTTGATTCAATGTGAATTTCTTGGACACATAATTCATCAAAGTTAGAAGGATTTAGCATAAGAATAGTGTGCTTAATATAAGAATGTAAACCGCCAATATATTTTAGGAGTGTCTCTTGTGTATATAATGGAATACCCAAATTTAAAGTTTTCTTACGAAATATCTGAGTATATTCTTGTATACTTTGACCTTTGATTGCCTTCAACATTGCCAATTCATCATTTCTTGTTGCATGTAAGCTAAATGGTAAAACTATTGTTTTAATGCAATAAAAAAATCATTCCAGGAAAAGATTGTTTTACCACTTTTCTTAAGATCATCTCTAGTTTTGTTTTCCCACCATATGAGAGTTGTGCCTCCCAATTTGAGACTTGCTAGTTGGATCTTAGTTTCATCATCAACAATCTTTTGTATGCTACAATAGACCTCTAATTGTCTCACCCAATTATCTATTTTTTCTACATCTAATACACAGTCATAAGTGGGTAAGTGAAACTTTACATCTAACTTTAATAACGACATATAAGAAGAATAATTATTTTTTTTCTTATCCTTGGAGGAATGTACACTTGCTTCATTATTAGATGATGAGGATGAAGGAGAAGAAGGTTCTGAAGGTCCACCACCTCCAACTCCTCCTTTTGCTCTTGCCGAAGATTAAACTTCTTCAACTTTTGGATTCCTTTGCTGACCTCTTTCATGGTAAATCTCCTCTACCATGGCTTGCATCAATTTAAAATCCTCGAAGAAATCATCTTCAAATTTGAAGGGACCCAAATTCCGTGGCGAAGACATCTCTTGCTTATGCAGTTGCCTTTGAATCTCTGTGTCAAGATCCTCAAGTTGGCCTTCTCCTCGCTTGAGTTTTTCTCTTGTGAGCATCCAATGCTTGCAATTCTTGTCAAACCTTCACAACCAAATGCTCTGATACCATAAACTTGATCCAAAAACAAAGGTATTACTAATAAATCACAAGTTATTTTAATGTACTTTTTGCATCAGATCGTTAAGAATGCGAAATACATAAACTTGTTATCTTGTTTGCGGAATATCAAATGTGACTTTTACTTGATGTTTATTAATGTATAAAGAGATAAACCATTAATATTCATGCTTCAAATGAAGAGAATAGAACAACAAAACATAAAGAGAAATAGAGACAAGAGGTGGCTAATGGAGTTCACCAATCGTTGGCTACGTCTTCGGGCCCGCTTCCAAGTGGAGGACCTCTTTATTTCTCTTTAAACTGCTCAAAGTTCTCTTACAATGCTATTTTCTATTACATTACATGCTTCATGTCTGATATGCAAGACCTCCTTGCTCAGATTCATGCATGCACCATCAAAATCCTCTCAACAACATGAAAAAAACGCCTCTCAAAACATCAGAAAAGGCCAAAATTTACAAACTGCCACTTCAAAACCCTGCATCAAAAAGTCTCCTACAAGATTCAAAAATCCTAGTTCTTATATTTTCCAAGGCTCATATGAGGAATCCCAACTTCCCTCAATATCTGGCTTTTTCATGGGATCAAATCCCCCTTAAAATGGCCTAAAATCCTCAAAAATTCCTTTTTCTGGGCATAATATCAGGCAAAAATCACCTATGTAATGTCTAAAAACCACTTTTAAACCAAAAATGCAGAGTATCCCCCAAGACAGGGCACACGCCCCCTTTACCAGGTCACATGGAGCCACATGGCCAAGTGCCAACGCTCCAAGTGCAATGCGCCAGCCCCCTTTAACGGTTAGCTCCTGGTTTTGGGGCGGCTTCCATGGGATCTGGGCTAATCTTCCCTTGGGTGTGCCCAGAATTATCCCTTGGATGCGCTCCTGTAATGAAACCACATGTTGGGGCTTATCCCTATCCCCCTTGCACCCTACTTTGGATATTTGACCCCAAAACTATAGGAAAGTGGTTTTTTTTCATAAATTTGACTTTTGGCAGGTTGGTAATTGAACTTTTCCAAAGACTTGGAGCTAGCCATGGGTTAGAGGTTAAAATCCCATGGACCCCCAAATACTTTTTACATGCCAACCAGTAGTGAAGTGCCACATGGCTGCCCATGTCTAGACCATGTGGCACTTATTCATTTGCTAGTTGACCATTGACTTTTTCCATAGAAGAATCTGATTGTCATACGATATTTTTCACATCCAAAGTACTTTTTGCGATGAGTTAGTCACGATGAAATTGGTTTCATCCAATTCTAAGAACTTTGATTTTTTGAGCATTTTCTGAGCCTGGGGAGCCTCCTGGATCATTCCTCCCCACTTTGGAAGCTTTTGGACCACCCAAAGTCTTCTTTTACTCAGGTAAGAAGTGAGGGTATGGGCTTCCCAATACAATTCTACATATGTCTAGTGGCACTATATCGAGCTCTACTTCATCAACATAATTAGAAGTGACTGCAAACTTGATTTTACATTTCTTGGTTACTTGTAAATTGTTATCACCACATATCCATCCCAATGGATATGGTTTAGGATGTGACTTAGTTTCAAGTCCCAAGTTATTCACAACATCTTCACTGATTAGATTGGCTTGTGATCTACTATCTACAAGAGTATCAACTTTGACATTATGTGTTATAACCCTTATGTGGAAAAGTTCATTCCTTTTACACTCATCATTTACATCAACTGAACTAGAAGAGCTAGAACTTGCAACAAAATTTATACCTCGGATTCCCATAGCTACAACCTGTGTCTCATCACCGGAATCTGATCCAAGATCCACTTGAATTGTTGCAGTTGTGGTATTCTTCCTTTCGTCGTTGGAAAACTTCTTTGGCTTCAAGTCAGGATGTAAGACCCAACAACAATCTTCATCATGGCCTAATTTCTTGCAAAGCTTGCAAGTAGGCTTCTCCTTTCTTCTTGTGGCTATCTTCTTCTCTTTCCTTTTCCCTGCATCCTTTCTTTTCCAAGTATATGTAGAAACACTATCACCAACATTCCCTTTACTTGGTTCAATCTGAATGGCTTGTACACATACTTCATCAAAGTTAGAAGGATTTAGCATAATAATAGTGTGCTTAAGATAAGAATGTAAACCACCAATATATTTTTGGAGTGTCACTTGTGTATATAATGGAATACCCAAATTTAAAGCTTTCTTACGAAATATCTAAATATATTCTTGTACACTTTGACCTTTTAATTGCCTTAAACATTGCCAATTCATCATTTCTTGTTGCATGTAACCTAAAGCATAAAACTGTTGTTTTAATGCAATAACAAAATCATTCCAGGAAGAGATTGTTTTACCACTTTTCTTAAGATCATCTCTAGTTTTTCTTTCCCACCATATAAGAGTTGTGCCTCCCAATTTGAGACCTTCTAGTTGGATATTAGTTTCATCATCAACAATCTTTTGTATCCTGCAATAGACCTCTAATTGTCTCACCCAATTATCTATCTTTTCTGCATCTAATTCACCATCATAAGTGGGTAATTGAAACTTTACATCTAACTTTAATAATGGCATATAAGAAGAATGATGATTTTTTTGCTTATCCTTGGAGGAATGTACACTTGCTTCATTATTAGATGATGAGGATGAAGGAGAAGAAGGTTCTGAAGGTCCACTGCCTCCAGCTCCTCCTTTTGCTCTTACCGAAGATTCACCTTCTTCAACTTTTGGATTCCTTTGCTGACCTCTTTCATGGTAAATCTCCTCTACCATGGCTTGCATCAATTTAAAATCCTTAAAAAAATCATCTTCAGATTTGAAGGGACCCAATTTCCGTGGCGAAGACATCTCTTGCTTATGCGGTCGCCTTTGAATCTCTGTGTCAAGAGCCTCAAGTTGGCCTTCTCCTCGCTTGAGGTTTTCTCTTGTGAGAATCCAATGCTTGCAATTCCTGTCAAACCTTCACAACCAAATTCTCTGATACCATAAACTTGATCCAAAAATTAAGATATTACTGATAAATCGCAAGTTAGTTTAATGTACTTTTTGCATCGGATCGTTAATAATGCGAAATACATAAACTTGTTATCTTGTTTGCGGAATATCAAATGTGACTTTTAATTTATGCTTATTAATGTATAAAGAGATCAGCCATTAATATTCATGCTGCAAATGAAGAGAATAGAATAGAAAAATAGAAAGAGAAATAGAGACAAGAGGTTGATAACGGATTTCACCAATCATTGGCTACATCTCCGGGCCCGCTTCCAAGTGGAGGACCTCTTTATTACTCTTTAGAATAATCAAAGTTCTCTTACAATGCTCTTTTATGTTACATTACATGCTTCATGTCTAATATGCAAGACCTCCTTGTTCAGAGTCATGCATCCACCATCACAATCCTCTCAACAACATGAGAAAAACACCTCTCAAAACATGAGAAAAGGCCAAAATTTACAAACTGCCACTTCAAAACCCTACATCAAAAAGTCTCCTACAAGATTCATAAAGCTTGGTTCTTATAGTTTTCAAGGCTCAAATGAGGAATCCCAAATTATCTCAATATTTGGCCTTTTTCTGGGATCAAATACCCCTTCAAATGGCGTAAAATCCTCAAAACATCCATTTTTTGGGCATAATATCAGGAAAAAATCGGCTCTGTAATGTTTAAAAACCAATTTTAAACTAAAAATGCAGAGTAGCCCCCAATATAGGGTGCACGCCCCATTTACCAGGTCACATGGGGCCACATGGCCAAGTGCCAGTGCTTCAAGTTCTCTGCACTAGCCCCCTTAACTATTAGCTCCTGGTTTTGGGGCGCCTTCCATGGGATCTGGTCTAATCTTCCCTTGGGTGCACCCAGAATTATCCCTTGGATGCGCTCCTCTAATGAAACCATGTTTTGGGGCTTAGCCCTAGCCCCCTTGCACCCTCCTTTGGATATTTGACTCCAAAACTATAGGAAAGTGGGTTTTTCTCATAAATTTGACTTTTGGTAGGTTGGTAATTGCACTTTTCTAAAGACTTGGAGATAGCCATGGGTCAGAGGTTTGAATCCCATGGACCCCCAAATACTTTTTACATGCCAACCAATAGTGAAGTGCCACGTGGCTTCCCATGTATGGTCCATGTGGCACTTATTCATTTGCCAGTTAACCATTGACTTTTTCCATAGAAGAATCTGATTGTTGTGTGATATTTTTCACATTCGGAGTCTGTTTTGAGGAAATGAATATATGGCCAGAATCAACACGACGAGCCGGTCACGATGGAATTAGTTTCATCCAATTATGAGAACTTTGATGTTTTGAGCATTTTCTGAGCCCGGGGAGCCTCCTGGATTAGTGATGATAAGTAATGAAATCAAAATTTCATTCAAAAATTTGTACCCATAAGAATCATCGGAGTAACATAGGGCCTCTCATGGTAATCATCATTCATATGACATACTTCTAACTAGGAGTCCAAGAAAACTTCTAAAGAGACAATACTGTGTGAAATGGCATCACGTAAAAGTTCTATAACAACGCCATATTCAGCCACATTATTTGTTGATGGCCTTAGGAAAATGCCACATGAAGACACCAATAGAGTCTCGGGTGAGTAAACAACTCAAGTGGTAGAAGACAAGTTCTCTGTATGATGACTAGCCCCATCTGCGAATCCTAAGTAGACCAAAGACTACATTGACATCTACCAACCAAGGGAAAACTTGATAAGCAAGACGAAGATGAAAAAAGGGGAAAATATATATACACTAAAATACATTATTTTACAAAGAGTTATGCCCAATATTGGGGCTCAAGAGTAATATATTTTCAAGTATAGACCATTCTTGGGCTCAACCAGCATATTCCCTTCATAATCTTCTAATTCATAATATCCTTATTCTAATACACATTGCATGATATAGGGACTGTGCCACATGGGTTTTAACTTGCCTACACCTAGTGGTTCTTTGGCTTGGTCATACAAAATGACCAAGTCACCCTCAGTGTACTACCGAGGAAAGACAAACTTATCATATTGGACCTTGAAACATTGTTTATTCGCTTCGATAGTCATGGAGGCGTCTCGACCCTGGTCATCTAGACTCTCTAGGTGTATGAGGCATTGTTCAAGATTGAAAGTGTCAGGTATGATCACAAATTCCAATCTAAGAGAATGGAGTTCACATTCAATAGGTAGGATCGAATCCACACCATGCAATAACTGGAAAGGAGAAAAACTAGTGGAATTCTTAACCGAGGCTCGGTATGCCCAAAGTGTTGGATAAAGCATGATATGTCAGTCAGATTTTCTCTAGCTGACAGTTTTCTACAAAATTGCCTTGAGATACTTGTTCACGATCTCTACTTATCCATTTTCCTGAGGGTAGTAAGGGGGAGAATGACCATACCAAAGGTGTCGATACCAAGGATTTATTAAAAGCATCGAAGGATTCATGGGCTTGCCCATCCTAGATAAAAGGAATGTCCTTCTTTAAGAGACACATGAAACCCTTAGTAATATTGTCATAGTTCACTATAAACCATCATAAAAACATATATTTCCCCTATAAACCTTGAAGTTGACGAATAGTGTGCAGGGGAGGCAATTGAAGCATTTCCTCAACCTTTAATGGATCCACCATTATTCCAGTCTCATATTCTAAGAATCCTATAATTCGACCTGACCTAATGAAAATGATGCATTTATGGGGATTCAAACAGATGTGGTAATGGCGACATATTTCAAAGACTAGTCAAAGGTGGGTAGGGTGATCCACTCTCTTACAGTAGTGGGCAGTGAGATCATCAAGATAAGCTTCGACTATATACTTGAGATCATGAAACGCAAAGGTCATATCTCATTGGAAGGCTGATCTAGCGTTCTTAAGGCCAAAAGGAATTTTATGGTATGAAAATGTACCCCAAGGACAAATAAATGACGTCTTATGTTGGTCCTTGAGATTAATTTGAATTTGGTTATACCCTGAAAATCCATCCATAAAAGAAAAAACTTTGCTTCCCGCACACTCGTCAAGAATATGATCAATCAAGGGTGTCGGGAAGTTATCTTTAGGACATGCCTTATTCAAGTCTCAAAAATCTATCCATACATGGATGGWTTATTCACAGGAATGAGTTTGGATACCCATTCAACCAAGGGAATCGGGTAGATAAATCCAGTGTTAAGCAATTTTTCTATCTATGTCTTAATAGTAGGGACCTTCCTAGGACTGAAAAATATAATTTGTTTCCAAAYAGGTTTAGCATCCGGGTAGGTTTTAATATCATGTTCGATAATTTGAGGGTYGATTCCTGGCATCTCTTCATTTGACCAAGCRAATACATTGTGAAATTCCTTGAGGAGTTCAGTGTAGAGAAKAATTTCTTCCGGAGAACAATCTGCATTGATGTATACATTTCCAACTTTGCCAGGAATACTAGAGATATTAATAGTGATGGTAGGAGAGATACTCGCCATGTTTCCTTCAACATAAATGTCATGTGTATCAATTGAAACTATGGTGTGACTGACTATCTCTCTCAAGGTAGATCTAAAATCATCTTGTTCAATTATAGCAAGCTCTGGGAGAAAATAAGAGTGATGGTGCATATCATCCCATTGCCTGTCAGAACCATTCATGGCCTCTACTATTGCTTCATCCAAGTTTAAAGTATCATCGAGTAAATTACATGAGAAAAAAGATGAGGTAGACCATACAGGCTTGAGAATAGGATCCTCCTCATCTATCTGTGAGGCAACACGATCTGTATCAATGAAAGAGTCAAGAACAACTTGATACATTATCTCTGTTGTCGATAGTGGCATAGCCATTCCAGTATGTGACTGACCTTCACATGATGGAGTCGAGGAAGGTAGGGTGCAATGATTGTTAAAATACAAAGTGCGGAAAGGAACGGACCTCATTGATGAAGACAAGCTATTGGACATGGAATATATATGATGAACCAGTGCCATGAAATCGAAGGTACCCATAAGGGAGGAATACATTCTGACACCAATATTATCAGTTTTCATTTGCGAATTTTCAATCACAAGGATCGACGGTCAAATCGATGCATTTGGGCTAGCATATGCAAAGGAAAATTGGTCGATTGTCACAATATTCCCATCGTGAGGAAAGCAAGAGTATGGAAGACGGACGATATGATTGCAGTCATAGCATAAGTCTAATTACGTCCTAGTAACAAGTTATAGTTGAGGGGTGCATTAACCACCTCGACATCAACCTCCATCGTCTTGCCACATAACTGGAATGGGAAGGCAAGAAGAATATTGTGAGGGTGGAAAGAATGACTGCCAAAAGTAGTCAACATGGTCGTATTTTGAGAGAGGGTCGAAGATCTGAGGGCTTTCCAATAGACCAGGGACATCACGCATGTTGCAATGCCTTCATCAATAATAGTATGTTTGATGGTATACTTTGAGTAACCCACATGGATTTAGAATTCCACATGGTAAGGCAAGCGAGACTTCACATCCGTGAAGTCAAACTTTATAAAATTAGAGCCATGAGGATCTAGATATCCTAACACAGATAACAAGGAATTCCTTTATGAAGGACACTTCCGGAGTACCTCCAGATCTGAAATCGCACAAGGGTTTTGACCAAGATCCTCAACAATAGATTAATTCTTGGCGTATCTAGAATAAGGATTGTGGGTAGAGAACTTGAGTACTCCTTTCAGAATACGAGGTGGGGGCTCTTGTTTTTTGATATGTAAAGGAATCTTCAAAGGAGGGGGACACTCTAGACTAGGTAAAGTCTATGAAGAACTGTAATCACGAGAACGAGTGGATACATTAACCTTAGACTTAACCATATTGATGCATAGACCATAACCATCTTGCATCAGTGGGTTTTAATTTCCACTCACTGCATTTCTGGCATCCAAGGAGCTCTAGGCCATGTGTTGATTATGTGGAAAATGATTATTCATCATAGTGGGTGGTAAATATAAAATCCTCGTAGCTTTTGCAAGTTTGGGGCATAAGTGGGTAAGGTGATCATCTATACAAAGCTTGTAGGGAAACTTCACCTTTTACCTTTCTTTCTTTCCCTCGCCAACATTTTTATTCGTCTTCTCATTATTACCGTTGTCCTTGGGTATATTATTATTCTTCCCACCCTTACGATTGTTACCACGTCCTTTCTTTTTATTCACTCTTGGTTCCTAGTTACCATTCAGATTGGTCGACGATTTCATAGAATGTACATCCACAGAATGGCTGGGAGTGTAGGACACATATGAAGTTGGTCCTCCTACATACTAGTTTAGAGACAAATATTTCAACTAGATTGTCACCAAGTCTGTAGATTTCACATTTGTAGAGCCTACAATGCCATCAACATGAGGCCTGGGATTTTTTCTAGGGTCATAGTTTGACCTCGATGTGTCTAGAATAATTTTGTATAACATCCCATATTGAGCATATATAATATCTAACTGTTGGGATTTAAAAACGCTTGTTCCTCATATGTAACCCCAGATGTAGAAACATCCTTCAAAAGATAAGGTTGTAGAGACTTAAGGAACCACTCTAGTAGGAATTCTGGAGGTATGTAATCCTTTATCAACCTCTTTCATCTATTCCACTCTTGGATGTGATCTGAGATATGGGTGGCTTTGCCCTAACGGAAGGCTGAAAAAATTTCTATGCCAGCATCATAACGAACCGACAATTGGAAGTGGTTAAGGAAGACTAAGACCATCTGATTAAAATTTACATACATCCCCCCTGGTAGCTCTATGTACCATTTCATTGGAACCCCTCTGAGGGTGCATTGAAATAATCTTAAATGAATAGAATCATCATTAAGGGAATTCGAAGAGAAATAAATATGAAAAGTAGTGACATGATAACCAATATCCTCACCAGTATTGCATTCGAATTTTGGAATATACAAAGGAATCTTGGTGGGGATGGGGAGCCATGTTGGATCATGATGTGTTGGTGCAAGTTTGATCAGACTAGGGTCCTTCTCAGGTTACCAAAAAAAGGTACCGAGTAATCTAGAGTGTTTTCATTTTCATCTCCTCCGAAGAGAAGAAGTCTCACCCGAAGTGTTGCTAAGACAAATAGATAGGGAAGGGAAAGGAAAGGACTTAGGAGGATTCACAGAATCTTCAGGATTCATCCTGATATTGCACAAGACTTATAACTATCAAACATATCTRAGCTCATGCATACAAGAACTGAACCTACTTATGTTGCATAAAATCATTTAAACACAGAGACATCATGTGGAACTTATAAACCATAAASAAGAACTGTAAGGCATGAGTAAAACACAAGAAGACACAACATATTTTGAAAATTTATATCCTTCTTCATATTATCTTCAAAATATTTCTTCATTACAGGCTCAGAGACACACAGTAGTGCTCTGTTACAGAATCTTGCCTCTGGCCTCATGTCGCGTAGCTCTAACTCTCAAAAGGAGTACAGATTACATTACATACTCTTGGCTTTGACCTCTCGACCGCATACAATAACTATGACATCAGCCTACCAGTAAGGTAAAGATCGAACTAAATGCAATTGAAATTCATTTGAACCAACAAATAACCCTTTTACAATCATATTCTTCCCTATATATAAGATAATGTTTGTCTTCTATCTTAGTTCACACACTTTCTTGTTTTGTTGCAACTGCTCTTGCTTTGTTGGCATTTCACTGTCATTTTTGAAATTGATTTATGTTTCTCTTTGTTTCTCTATTGTCTAGCTTCTTATGAAGCTTGTGCATAGGGTACTCGATGAAAAATTTCACAATTCCTTATCCCAAAAATGAAGGGCCCAACAGGCTCCGACCACAAACCTTGACTCACCCTCAAGTCAAGTGCTCATTTCTTTCGCAGCTTCCAGGAGAAACTATTGTTTCCCCTTGTCCTCCTGTTCTTCTTTATTTTTCTCTCCTGCTTGTTCTTTCTCTTCTTTTGCCTCTTAAAATGAAGGGCCCAACTCTGGGACCAAATCCAAGGCCCTCTCCCTCACTCCTTGAAATATTCCAACTTTATCCTGCCATGTCTTGGCAAGGAGTGATGCCTCTACTATGAATTGTTGGATTGCCTCTGTACTACACCCATTTGGCTTGGATGCGACCAATGAGTTCCACTCAGAATATCTTGTTGCATCAACTTGATGCATATGCATGTATACTGTCTGAATGATAGACCGATAGTCACACAACTCTTTCTTTTCTACGGATTGTGCCTCAAAGAGGGAATTTAGTTCACTGTCTTCTAGCTGAATATGGTCGAACTTTTGTTGTTTCTTCAATGGATCCATCGTGGCTGCAAATTCTTCATTCAGATATTGGATTTTGGTGCACACATCCTCCAATACCTAGTTGTGTCTAGCGATGATTCCCATCCAATCGATGACTTCCTTGAAAATCTTTTTGCATTCAGCTGTGTGCTTATGTAGTGTTGTGCGGGCATTGTTTCCTTCCAGTACTATCTTCTTCGTCTACTCCTATAGCTTCTGAGGTTGTTGCTTTGCTTCTTGCTGAGTCTATCACAACTGCACTTCCATATGCTTAGTGCAAGTGGACAATTTTGTCCATGCTCCTTGGAGAAACTCAATCTGATGCTCCATCTCTCCTACATCGCTGGCTTCGGGCAGTTCGGGTGCAACCTTCCAAGTCTCCGGCCAGGCTTGATAAAGCCTTTCCTGCACTCTTTCTAGTTGGTGCTAAACCTAAGTCATTTCATGTGCTTCTTGTGTCATGCATGCTTGTGCAAGGAGTGCTTCATCCCTTGTGTATTTGGTAGACCTCTTGGCCTACTGGAGCCTTTTCTCTAGTTGATCAATGGATGCTTTGATTAGTCCAAACAAGTGCATCGTTGGCCACTTTCCATGTCAGTGGATGAAGGGGTTGCGTCTCTGGGTGCTTGAGTCTGTAATGGAAGTCCACTGGTCATTGAATTCTCCAAGAAGGTCTCTAATTCCTTCTCTATTGATCATCCTAGCACAATCCTCAACCTTAGTGCTAAGGGAAAGAGTGTCAGAACCTTTGTTCTGGCTGTGTAGAGTTGCAACATCTTTGTGCATTGCTGAGGGTTCTGGAGAACCGACTCCATCTGTTCTTGCGTGGATTTCGCACTCTGCTCGGATGTTGATTCTGGTTCCTTCTAAACCTATGGTATCTCTGATCCATTTCCTGCATCTGATTCCAGCATTGTACTTTGTTGGACACCGTCAACATTGGTCATTTTGAAGATGTGTTGGGTGATTTGAACTTGTGGCTTCTCCTCCATTTGGGTGTCCATTTTCAGCACAAAAGGAACAATCTACTAGTCTTGGATGTCTGGGTTCAGACTAGTCAGATGCAGACTCTTCTCTAGTACTTCAGGGTTTGGACTAGAAACTTCTGGTCTCGGCTCTGACAACTCTTGGGTTTTTTCTAGGAGTTCTTGCTCTTCTTTCTCTGGCGGATCGAGCTACATCGGCTTTGGATCTGTGGTTTGGGGTGGACCAGTGGTTTCCTGGGGTCAAGATTGGGGTTGTGGTGATGGGGGGTTCTCAATGATGATGGTGGATGGAAAGGTGTCACACTAAAGGTCGTCCTGAATATGGATGATGGGGTTTTCTTTGACCGTTGAGTGAGTGCGGGGGTGTAACACACCCACTATGGCATAATGAATTTTTCATCTTTTTCTTCAAGGGACAGAATCCCCAAGACTTCTATGGGGCCTAGCATAGACCATCACTTCCCTTATCCTCCTCCAAGTGACCACAACCTGGCCTTAGCGCAAGCGCCTTTCGCAGCTCGTGAGTTGGGAGTCAAGGCTCTCGACTCCTCTTTCTCCAAATTCCAATACCTGAGATGCGATATGGGTATGGCTCCTTCCTCACTAGTGCCTATCACATGTAATCGTAGGCTAGGCCAAACACTAACACCACTTGCAACTTCGCTAGTTGAGGTGTTGATCCCTCATGCTCCTCCTTTGCGAAATCCCGAGACGCGAGAGGTCAATTTTACATGGGCTTTTCCAAACCGATGCGCACATGCCACTTGTCTCCTCCACTGTACTCCGCTCATGAGTTGTGTTGTTTCTGCCCGTCGCACATGACCTCGACTCTCGATGTTTCATGGCCTTAATGATCAGGGTGCAACTTCTTCATCCTGCGAAACCCCGAGCCACGATAAGTCAACAATGGGTCATCCACTTCCTAAGCTAAATACTAGCGCTACTCGCATCTCATGACTTTGCGAGTTGGAGTGTTGAGCCCCAGGTGCTCAGCACCTCATGACTTCTACAGTCGAAAAGAAACTCTCTCAAGTTCTGAACCCGTGATAGGCGATAACCATGAAGGTTCTGATCCCACGGTTCTCCCGTGGCCTGGATCTAATGGTCACGATCACGTTGCGATCTCACAAATCGTGAGTTCATGCAGTCCTACCCTTGACCCCTCCAAGTCGCAAGTCAGTGAAATGCTACTCTCCTATCTATACAAAGGCTAATATCGATGGTCAATAAGGCTCCGTCAGATCCTTGGATCTATGGTCTCGATTCCTTCGCTACTTGCGAAGGTTGAAAGGGGTCGAGGAATTAACACCTACGTTCCTTCCTCCAATGTAACGGTCATGACAGACCTCGGGTCCCCTGAAAGGATCTCATCCGTTCATCTAACAAGTGAAAGGGTACTCTCCTTCAGTATTTGAAACTCTCTATCCTTCCTAAGATTTGTCAGCTATGAAAGACTTGAGAGCTTTGCGCTCTGTCTCCTGGACTTGACTCTTAGAAGAGTCTTCAGTAAAACTATTCATCAAGGGGTTTTGGGGTTCTATTTGATCACAGAGGGCCTATGAATATTGGCACTACCTCTCATGAGCTTAATAAACTCCATCCTATGAGGGACTCAGAACGACTAGGTGAGTAAACCATCGTACATGCGTCTACACCTAAGGTCGGTGATCTCACAGTTCATGGCTCTAGCTTAAGACGCTATAGAACTCTAGAATTTATGAGAAAAAGTCATATTTGACCCATATAATTCCTTACTTGCCTAATTATACAACCAAGCAGAAATAGAATGGATACAGTATATCCATTAAGCATTCATTCACATTCCTGAAAGCATGCACAGTATAACCAATTCATACATAGTCACAGCTAAGTTACACAGGGTAGGAAACCACTTATCTATTACAGGTTGTTGCCAACCAACTGAGTGTGGGTGTTCATCCTTCCACCCAACCATAGGCTTAGAGGCATTCATTCTTAGCACTCTGGCCACCCCCATGCCAAGCCATGATATCACCAAGGAATTCTCACAGTTCTCGAGGGTTCTCTCTCTTTGTTTCAGCTTCTGTTCGGGTCCTGTTTTCTGTAACTCAGAGGTTTCTCACTCGACCGACGTTGGGGTCGTTTTTCGCAGCTTCGGAGGGTTTCTCCTCCGGTTGTGGCCCTCAATGGGTTTCTCGGATGTCACCGACATCAAGCTCGCGACCTTCTTTTCATGATTCATTGGAGAGCTTCATTCTTCTCCCTTGTGAGCTTCTGCCCTTGTCTGGTGCCTCCTTTTTCCGTGTGTGTGTCCCTCTTACTTGGGAGGTTTCAGCGACCCTGTCAGCGTTCTTTGTCGGAGAAGGAAGCTTAGGTTTACAAATCCCTATAGTACTTCAGGGTGACAACCCATGTTTCCATTCATGGGGGTGGTTAGTCGATTCAATCACCGGTCCTCTCTTCATTGACTGATTTTCTTTCATTAGGATTCGAAGGAGGCTTGTCCTCATATCCAAGGGGTAGGTTATTTGATACATGAACCCTCTCTTATAGTTTTTCACATTCTTCCTCTAGTGATATCATGGCCCGTTGTAATTCAAGGCTTCACCCCACCGGTGAGTTATTGGCAACTCAAACAATAATACATTTACATTTCCTCATGCATTAGCATGGAATTCCTATTTTATGATTAATTAAATTGGGAAGTAGGGTGTTACGGGGGACAACCAATGCGATGGGTTGAGTTCATGGGTTTTCCTTGTTTGAGACCCCCATTTAAAGGCTTCTTTCTGCTGGTTTATATTTGAATGCAAAGACTCAAGATCTGCCCGACATCTGCGGTGATCAACCACGCGACTTTTCCTCTGGAAATGGATAGAAGATCACATTAACGGTATTCTTTTCCTACGGCTCAATGGCTGTCTTGTCTTCCTCAGGTCCTAAGTAATGTCGAGTTTCTTTCTTTTGTGAAACCGATTGGAAACTGGTCCCTACCTACTTCTTATGCATTTTCTTCTTCATCATCACCGATGGGAAAATGGTGCATCACGACTTCGTGGGTTGCGTTTAACTCTTGGCCATGGCATTACCTCTTTGTCGAAAGCCTCCTCATCTGGGTAGAATGACAACATACTTGAGTGGAAATCCTCCATGTTAGCATGCCTTAGCCATACGAACATATGATGTCAGTTCATACTAAAATAAATGTTCCTCGTGTTCCAATTGAGGATCTCCTATGAAATGAGAAACCTTTGCATTGCGTCAATCAACCCATTGTACCACTTAGAGAATGTTGTGGTGTTGGAAGCTATATTCTTTGAATCTGTCCTGGAATGACAGGGCTCGAACATATTCACAAGGAACCCCTTGTTTTCCTACAATAAATTAGGTGGCCTTCCCATAGGTGGATTTCACTTGAAAATTGTGAATGCCATCAATAGATATCCCTAGGTGAAGGTGCCTCCCTTCTCATGTGCCTCCTCACAAGATACTAGTAGTTCAACTGTATTCACCACGGGTGAATACAACTCCATTGGCGCAAAAGTATGTTACTGATAATTCATCTAGCATGCATTCTCCCTTAATAATATGACCTCATTACCTTGTTGGCTATGATGTAATAACCATTCTTGACTGCATCTCCGGTAGTATGGGGTCAATTTTTGTCTTGTGCCCCCCAGCAGGTGTGGGAACCACTCATAGAGGTTGGGCTCTCCTTTATTTTTTCCGTTCTTACTAGGACCCTGGAATCCTTTCGACGCATTCTCTCCCTCGAAGGATAGTCCAATAAGTTGATGGATGTATTTTGCATGGATTGGGTACTTCCTATCCAACCAGAGACTTAGGTCATGCACCCTGCTGATCAGAAAATTGGTACAGAGTCTTGACCTCACCCGGTCGTATTGAATGGTGGGTCTTTGAGAGTTCATGATGATCGAGTTGTAAGGGTTGATAAATTCCATTTTTTATCATGAATTGCATGCCTCCCAACTCCTTCAGAGATTATATCCCGAGTCGTCAGTGTTCATGCGGAACAAGTGGGTGTTAGAGTCAATATCAAGGGCTCTACGCTCCACCTTCCATAATATCACCCACAATATCGATTGGGGGGTCACAGGGCTCATCCGATATTTCATATTTGGACATGGCGCTTCGACTTCCTCTGGATATAAGCATTATGGTATATGAGTTATCACAACTTCTACGACAAGCTAAGGACTAGGGTTATGACTGTGGATTTTACAATGGTACAGGATGGTTGGCTAAATGGCTATGTTATTTTGGAAACGATGCATTCTCGGGCGGGTTCTCAGGGCCTTATACTTGGATTAGCAGGAAAGTTTAGCAATAATTGTTGTTCATCGTGACCATATGGACACAACTTGGATCCGATTTGTCCGACGAGACGGGTTAACAGGGTAAATCCTATCGGGCGGTGCAGCATTGCGTGCGAGTTGGATAGGGACACGATTTACACCTTTTTGTTGTGGTGGGAATTAGATCGCGAATCTTGATGGAATATTTGTGCTTAATCACTTCTTTGTAAACTTAGCCCGACTTTAGGCGAGTGCAAATAAAGAGTTGTGAGTGGAAGCGAGGGTTAAGTGGCGCATGGATTTCGGATCATTATTCATGATGCGTTCTTCCTCCAACCCTGGGGTCCAGTGTATTAATGACTATCATTAATTGATTCTTTAAACGATCTGTGTTGTTGAGTCATTATTTTTGCATCAAACAACACTTAAATAAAAAATGAACTACATGTCGCGGTGCAATAATGCACACTTTGACTTTATTAACTGATTTTACAAAAATTTCAGAAAACTGAAATGCAACTATTATACATGCTCCTTTGGACTAGAGAAACAATCCTTTTAGCTCAGTTCTAGGACATATTATAGGGTTTCCGGTGAGTTCCATTCACCCATCCTAGTTGTAGCATACCATCCAGTTGCATGGAGTCATTTGCTCGAGTCGGATCTCATGAATTATATAAATGGTCTAACCAATGTTGAGTGCAACTTGGGATGCTTAAAGATGCTGACTATGTGCAATCGTACCAATCTTTTTCTTTTCTTTCTTAATTCGATTGATGGAAGTATACTAAAATCCTAGTCTCTTTGAGTTCTTGTAGCTCCAGCAGGTCTGGGCAAGTGATTCTTCCAGCCGACATATGTAGTGATATGTCGATCGCCCTGGAAACTAGGAGTGATGAACTTCTGGGCACCCTTTGCCCTATTTTTCCATAAACCAGGGATGGAATGAAGTGTACGTGAGTTTCTTAGTCAGTTGTCTGTAAGCCTATAGCACATTTGGAATTCGTCATCCCATTATTCCCAATTTTTCTATAGCGGACCTTTGTTAACCCTCTCCATAATTTTGTTTAAGGCTTCTACTATTCCATTGGATTGTGGGTGGTAGGGGTTACTTTTGTGATGTTTGGATCAAGGACTCTATTGTAATATTTTCTATAGTGATACTAATAAAATGAGCTCCATGATCATTGGTTAGGCTCCTAGGAATCAAAATCAAGTGATAATATTCTCAAAATGAACCTACTTGATGGTATCGGTTGAATAGTCTTGAATTGTTGTTGTTTTATCCCAACGGGTGAGGTAGTCGGTTGTGGTAATGATGTACTAGCCTTTGAATGCTTAGTTGTGGGGTTGATAAGTCCAATGAAGTCAATACCCATTTCTCAAATGCATAGAAGTTAGGCGGATTTGATGGTAATTCATCTCGTCTCTTGACAACTTACCCTCTTTATTAAAACATCACATGATATAGCATATACCTTTGCATCCTTGAAGGGCGTTGTCCATAGAATTCCATCTTGTATAATTTTTTTGCGCAGTGGCCTTCCCTCCTTTGACCTCCATATACATTTGTGCGATTCCCATAATTATATCTTGTCTTTCCTTGATCTACGGGCATCGCCACGGGGTACTATCTAGTCCTAGTTTATATAACTATCCAGCAATCAACTGGTAATCGACTGCTCTAAAAACCATGTGGCGTTTATGGGTTACAAAATATGTTTATGGGTAGGCCCTTGTACTTAAAAATATTTCCTCTAGGTACTTTCTGATATAGCCTCAACTGGAACAAATTACGCATCTTAGAATTGATGGAGTCAAGCCTCCACCTTGTCCCGGCTCTAAAATACCAGGCCAGTTGATTGGGATCTCGTTGCATCTTCGGGCTTCAAGCCATAACTTCAAAGAAAATTCTAAATAATAACAACCATACAAATTATACAGCTAACCTTAAGGACTTGTTAACTAGATGCTTTAAATCTGAAATTATTAATAGTAAAGAACTTAAAATGAGAACCCTAACAAATAATTTCGTTTTTGCAAAGCATAAATCATGGCTAAACCATCCCTTTCTATCTTTGTGTAGTTTTTCTCTACTTGTGACAACATCTGACTCGCAAAATAGATAGGATGACCCATATCTCTATCTCCAGATTGTGTTAAGATAACTCCTAAGAAAATTCAGAAAGAATCTTTCATGGATGAAATTGTTTTCGGTTAGAATATCATGTCGATTGTCGTGACATTCTCTGCTTTGAAGTTAAATTCTTTATGTTAGATTTTCCAAGGTGCAATAATGTTTTCATATCTTTTAATGAACCTGCGATAGTACCCTATAAACGATACATAGACGAACTATTTGTTTATCACTCCTTAGGTAATTAGCATATTCACAATGAACGCAAATTTGGTTGGGTCTACCAATACTCCTTCGACAGACTATGTGGCCCAACAAATTCCCATGTGAATTTTTACAAATGATTTATGAGATTGAATGATATCTGCAATTCTCTACATTTGCCAAACATCAAACGTAGATTAACTACATGTTTCATAGAGAAAACTATATATCATCAATCATCCATATATAAACTTCTATAAACTTGTTAATAAAATATCTGAAAGTTTCTATTACAATCCGGCGGAGAAAACTACATACAGGAGTTCTTCAAATAAATGGCATCACATTGTATCACGAAAGATCCCCATTATGTTATGAATGTTACATGGGAGTTCTTCAAGCCAAATGGCATCACATTGTATGCGAAAGATCCCCATTATGTTATGAATGTGGTCTTTTTTTTGTCCTCTTCGGCGATCCTGACTTGGTGGTACCCTGAAAATCCATTTGTGAATGAGTATTCTTCCTTCCCCACAACATTTTGTAGCACCTCATCAGTAAAAGGTGTTGGGAAAGGGTAATGAACACAGGCAGAGTTAAGGCTTTTATAGTCTACACAGACCCTGATATCCTCTATGCCTTTCTTTCTTTGAATGACTATTGGGATGACCCATTCTAATTCTTCCACTTTAAAAATGAGTCCCGCTTCCAACATCTTGTCTATCTCTTTCTTAACCTTCTCTTTTAATCTAGGGTTAATACAGTATGGTCTATGCCTCATAGGCTTGGATACTAGCTTCAATTCGATTTTCATTTCTCCCATAATTCCTTTGATTCCTTTTAACTTTAAAAATGTCTTTGGGAACAAATCCTCATATTCTCGCAACAAAATCTATATCTCTTGACTAGTTTTCTCATCCAAATAGTCTCCCACCATAGCTATATTAGGTTTCTTTGTGGTCCCTATATTGACTTTGCACAATTTTAATGGGTGATTGTAGGAACTATCGATCTGACTAGGTATGTTGTTCTGGATTTCTCGGTTCCTTATGTCTCTTTGATGGGTAGGTTTCTCAATTCCTCTAAATCATCTAGGATTTATGAATCCTTGCTAATCTTATAACATTCTATGGGCTTCTTGATTGATGTTAGGTGAAGATTATTCTGAAGTTCTTGGCTATGTTTTGCACATACAACTAGGTTGGATTTCTGATTACTGTTATCTGTAAAAAGAAATTCTTTAATCTTTTGCAGGACTACTTCAATCTCAGGATACTTACTTTTAAACAAGAAGTCCTTGTAAAAATGATTTTCCAACGTCTTCTAGTTGTTGGTCTGTCTTCTAGTTTACTCATGTATGAACCAAGATTTTGGGATTGGACCTAGAGACTGGGGAAATAACTGAACCCACAAGTGAGAGGGTATTCCCCCAAATTTCCACTGTGTCACACATTGTTTAATATGCACTTTAGGATCAGATTCTCCACTGAAAAATTGCGCAACTTGGAGATCTTTCTGCATCTTTGATTCCAGATGCTCCTTATTCTAAAACCTATACTTAATAGATTTATTCACATCATCCCAACCTCTGAGTAAGGATTTATTATTGTACCACCATCTAGTAGGGGTGTCCTGGAGAGATACATCTAGTAATGAGATTCTTTGATCCTATACTACCTTTTCTTCCATGCTGAGAAGAAAAATATCGAGTCTTGAGCTACCATCATATACTAGATGTTCTCTAACTTTGGTCCCAACCCATCTGGTTTCTCTAACAATTTCACATCTCTTTCATAATTTTTCGTATGAACCTTGTTGCCAACTGTGAAAATCCAATTTTGAATCTTCTTCTACTGAGTGTATGCTCCTCCAACTTACTGATCCATTGGCAGTAGGATTTATATAATCATCTCTTGTTCATGTTGTTACAATGTACAACTGATCCAAGTCTTCTCCCTCCATATTATTTTCTGTTGGCTCTGTATATCTGGGTCCTACATATGGATCCAGAGGTTCAACTACCTTGATTCCATCAGCCTCAAAGGCCATGGTGTCTTTCTTTAAGTCGATTACTGCATAGTTGTCATAGGCCCAATCAATGCAAAGTAGTGCAATGTAAGGTTACTTATCCCCCATGATCCCAATCACTTCAAAGTCATCCACTGTCTTCACTCGCACAACATCTATTTCCACATTCTCCAGTCTTCCTATGGGGAAAATATAGTATTGGTTTTCCATTCTTAGCTGAATTGGGGAATATGTCAGCCTAGGTTTTCCTAAGGCTTCCCAGGTCTTCTTAGGCATAATGTTCACATTGGATCCTAGATCCAACATGACATCCTTAATCTCAAATTC
>SNQJ01S0141558.1:974-24826 GCA_010110895.2 Picea sitchensis | reverse complement strand
TAGACAAGTGCGAAGATGACGAAGACGATATATATAAACAATCTTTTTTATTATAAGTAAAAAATATGTGGCAGTCCAATGAACGGTTTGTATATTTGCGAAATTTCGGGTGTTATATATATTAATGTTTTTCTAAACAATTTTTTATTATAGACAAGTGCGAAGATGACGAGGACGATATATATATAAACAATCTTTTTTATTATAAGTAAAAAATATGGGGCAGTCCAGCGAACGGTTTGTATATTTGCGAAATTTCGGGTGTTATTTGCAGGTCGTGGAACAATGGAAGGGAAATTTTGAGCCCGCCCGTGAGGGAACCCACAATCGAAAAAGTGGGTAAGTATGGAATAGGAAAACGATCAGTTGAACTCGTTTTCGCTAATATATTGAAATTTGTAATAGATATCCCATTCCCTAGCAAGATATTTTCTGCATCTATATCGCGGAATTTCGGGTGTTGTTTGCAGGTCGCGGAACAATGCAATGACAATCTTGAACTTGCCTGCCAGGTAGGCCGCAAGCGAAAAAGTCGGTAAGTATCTGTAATAGATATCCCATTACCTGGAAGGATATTTTCTGCATGTTTCTGTACAAGTTGTGTAGGAACAGTTATTATGATGCTCTCCTCGAGGCATGGTGAGTTGTTAGCATTAAACCTCAGTTATTGCATACTTGGAAACAAGTTCAAAGGGCGCTGGCACAGGAAACAACAATTAGGAATTAGATATTTCTTGAACCCTCCAACCCGACGATCCACGAAAGAAATTCGAAGAAATGGAGAAGTATGGAAAGCTGACGGACGGGCTTCAAAATGGTGTGACAATAATTCCACAGGAGACGTGAGGACCCGACAGTCAAATTGTATGTCTTGGAAGTTTTTAGTGCAAAATGTGTACAAAGATATAGGGGATGATAGGTAGACTATAATACGGAAGACGGTATGATGTGAGAGTTTGGTTGTAAATTTGTATATCACAGAAGTCAGGGTGTTGTTTCAGGTCATGGAACAATAGAAGTACAATCTAGAGCCTGCCTACCCGGGAATCTACGGTCAAAGAAGTGGTTGGGTAGGGAATGGGGAAGCAGTTAGTCGGAGTCACAATATAAAAGCACGAGTGAAAATGTGAATCCGCGAGTCTACCAACCCGTGCAGCTAGAAATTTTTGGAAAAATGACTAAGTAACGAGAAAGATAAAGTACAAGGAAAAGAGAAATGGGAATTTGGTTAAGTATAGAAGACGAAAAATAAGGGCTATATATTCACATATGTAATAGATATCCCATTTCCTGGCAAGATATTTTATGCATGTTTATGGAGAATTTATATACTTATTGCATATACTTGGAAATAAGTACGAAGGTGGCGGGCACAGAAAACAACAACTAGGAATTGGAAATTGTTTGAACCCTCCAACCCGATGATCCGCGAAAGATATTGCAAGAAATGGTCATGGAAAGTGGTTGAATGGGCTTCAAAATAGGTTGACAAGAGTTTTCAAGGAGACGTGAGGCCCCGACGGTCAAATTGTATTGATCAGAACTTTTGAGTGCATATTGTGTAACACGGAAGAGGGGTTGATGTAGAAGTCTGGAAGTCAATTTGTATATCGCAGAAGTCGGGGGGATTTTTGTAGGTCAAGGAACACTGAAAGTGCTCTCTTCCTATCTGAGAATCTGCAAGCGAAAAAGTCAGGTAAGTATGGAATTGGAGGCGCAAAAGAGATTCCAAGAAATGGTGAAATATGGAAAGCGGACACAGGGGCTTCAAAATGGGGTGACAATAATTCCCCAGGAGACATGAGGACCCGAAGGTCAAATTGCAGGTCTCATAAATTTTGTGTGCAAACTATGTATCATGAAAGAGGGTATGATGTGGGAGTGCGGCAGTAAATTTGCATATCGCGGAGGTCCGAGTGTTGTTTGTAGGTCACAGAACAATGGAAGTGCAATATAGAGCCTGCTTGCCTGGGAATCGGTGATATGAAAAGTGGCTAGGCATCGAATGAATAGTGGTCAGTCGGAGTCACGATATAAAAGAACGAGCATAAATGTGAACCCATGAGTTGGCCAATGCGCGCATTGAGACATTTTAAGAAAAAGGACTAAGTAACGAGAAAGAGAGAGTAGAGGGGAAAAAGAAACGAGAATTTGGTTAAGTATAGAAGAGAGAAAAGAAGGTCCAATATATTCAAATATGCAATAGATATTCCATTTCCTGGCAATATCTTTTCTGTATGTTTCTGGAGAATTTGTATACATATTGCATATACTTGGAAAGAAATCTGAAGGTAGCGGGCACACGAAACAACAACTAGAAATTGGAAATTTCCTAAACCCGCGAACTCGACGATCCATGAAAGAGATGTTAAGAAATGATCAAGTGTGGAAAGCGGTCGGACAGGCTTCAAAATAGGATGACAAGGGTTCCCGAGGAGACGTAAGTCCCCGACTGTCAAATTGTATTTATCGAAACATTTCAGTGCAAAATGTGTAACACAGAAGAGGGGATGATGTGGGAGTCCAGAAGTAAATATGCATATCGCAAAAGTTGAAGTGTTTTTTGCAGGTCATGGAACAATGGAAAGTGCAATTTAGACAAAGGGGAAGCGCTCGGTCAGAATCGCCATATAAAAGCATGGATGAAAATGTGAACGCGTGAATCCACCAACCCGCGCAACAAGACATTTTTGGAAAAAAAGGACTAAGTAACCAGAAAGAGAAACTACAAGGATAAAAGAGTGGGAAAATAGAAAGGAGGAGGAAAATTTTCGTAAGCGGGAATTGGTTTCGAACAAGCCCCATTGTTGCAAAACCATCATTTTCTAGTAATTGTCAGCAAATGCTTTGTTGAAGATTAGATTTTATTGCAACTTGTGGGAGTAATTGTGTTCTTGATACATTCTTCCATGACTTTAACATATTAACTTAATTATTAAACTTCTTGCATGATGTGTTTTTATCATTAAAGCTTAATAATTGCATGTCTAAAAATAAGAATGGTGATCTTGCTGCAACATTGTGATTTGTTCTTGCTATTTTCTATCTGCATTACAAATAGATTTGAACATTGGTTTGAAACTGTCTGAAATTCATTTTTGTTTCCATAAAATCTTGATGGATTGACACAATGCAGTGTCATATAATTGTTAAATGCTCCATTTTAGAACAAATTACTTAAGCAAATACAATATCGAAGAACTAGGAGACTATCGAACCATGCCAATGAGAAGAGTTGTTAAATTCATAAAAGAAGCAACAACCAAGACTCCAAGGCAAATTTTTTAATAGTAAATCCATTAAAAGAAAAAATATTGAGCACTGTATATCTATCCCTAGAAATTGGACTGAGTTATTTGGGCCAAAACATTGAACATGTTTTCTATAAACACATGCACGAGATCTGCAACATGCAGGAGCCATCGAGATGCCCTTCAACATGCATAGAAAACTGATTACCATGTTTTTTTTAGGAAATCCTTGCAGTCTTCTCCTCGGTGGGTCAATGTTAGGTACCCAATCTCAATATCTTGCGGAAGACCTGAGGTGACAAAGAAACATGAGAGTGGTTCCACTGTGGAATAAATACTTGTCTTGAAGGAGATGAACAACAGTCCTAAGGTAAAATTGATAGTTCTCAAAAGCTTCTCGTGAGGAAGAAGACGAAAAAAATTGCAGGGAAAATAGAATAGCCCGAAACTGAAAGTTAGGACACACCAAGAAACCACCTCCTCACAATCGAAAACTCTAGGGACACAGGTTGCACGAACAATTCTAGAGGCCCAAATTAGTCCATTCTGAGTGGAAGGTGATGACTAGTAGGAATATGCCTTGCACCAGTGGGAGTTCTGGTCCTCATTCCCTAAGATGTTAATTGTATATCTAGAGAACAGGACAGTGGTCCCACAATTGAATAATGTTTTGGCTTGAAATAAATCTCTGAGAGCATCAATAGATCATTTCCTTACAGTGAAAGACTTCCACCCAAAACAAACTAATTTGGACCTCTGGAATTCCTACTTTTGAGCTGCAAAGTGGCTATTGCGTTCATCATCAGTTTCTTTTCTGAAACCCCTTCTTTTGGTGTTGTCAGGACCGCCATCGCCGAGCCAGGAAGTGTCGTTTGTTATGGTTGATTTCAATTTGGGCGTAGGAGTGGGAACAATGTATGCATTGCCATCATCCATTATCGTATCATCGTCCATCAGATCATCTTCTTCTGGCTTGAAATTCATGGCATCAACCTCTGCACCAACCATCAATGTAGGCGAGCAGGTTGTCTGAGTAGGCAGGGTTGCCTTGGAATTCTTTGGCTTGAAATATATCTCTCGGTGCACCAAGGGACCATCTTCTTTTTTGCTTCTGGGCGGAGGGAGATGAGTAGTAAGAATATGCCCTGGAATACTGGAACCTTTGGCCATCATGCTCGAAGGTGTTTACTGTATCTGGACAGAATTGTTGTGGAACTGCTGCCATAAGTTAACGAGAATTTTCGTTTGCTCCAGATGATGTTTGAAATGAAAATTGGGAAGAGATAATATAACCCTTTGCAAATCTTGGTTTAATGTGTATCAATGGAAGATCTCCTTGATCCTGGTTACTGCATGGAATATTCTCTATGGATAAGACTGCCTTGAGGCTATGACCAGCAATGACTGTCTGTAAGCAAGGTTAATGGACCCTATCATATAGCTTTCCCTATTGGCTTTCACGGGGCAATTTTGCCATACATAGAATTAGAAATTAACTCATAATCGAATAGACACTCATAACAGAATCAGCTAGAGGTCTCTATGGCCCTAATGGCTAAAATCGGACTGCCTACCCTGACTGAGTAGGCAGGTAGGCACCTCTCCGAGTAAAAAACTCCTTTTGCAGCTTACGTTCTCTCTTTGACTGCTTCTTTCTTTCGGGAAGGACACACATACATGGTTCATCTTTTCCATTCGGGCTCTTCGACCCTCTCTTTTGGAAGCTATCCAATATACCCTCAACAGGGCTCTAATCTCCTTTCTTAAAAGGTAGACTCCAAGAGAAAAGAGTTGGATGTTTAAAGTTTGTTATCTTCAAGAGGAAATGGCCAAGTCTGATACCAAGTAAGAAGTTAGAGTTCGGGAAGATATGAATGAAAGGCCCTTGCTCTTTTTAGCCCCTCAAGCTATTCCACAAAAGAATGATATATCTCTTTCATTGTATATGATATTATGCGATTATGATACTCGATGCTAAAGCGTAATTACTTAATATATAATGACAAGTAGTCGCCCATAAAGAAAGAAAATGGAGTTATGTACTTAAAATTGACTCATCTGGTAGGGGGGGATTTATGCACTTAGATACCTGGCTAGTGACCGAAATAATATGAGTCAATACGTTACACTTCGCCTAATGGTCGGATTTTGGTTGAGCCTGCTTGCGCTTCCTCATCCTCCCTATGGTCAGATGAGAGAGAAATCCCTTGCCCGATGCGGGCAAGCAATAAATTCATCTCCCCTACATTTGAGAGCCTGCTTGCACTTCCTCATCCTCCCTATGGTCAGATGAGAGAGAAATCCCTTGCCCGATGCGGGCAAGCAATAAATTCCTCATCCTCCCTATGGTCAGATGAGTGAGAAATCCCTTGCCCGATGCGGGCAAGCAATAAATTCCTCTCCCCTACATTTGAGAGCCTGCTTGCGTTTCCTCATCCTTCTCGCTGATCAATGACAATCTCCAGGGTTCGTGTGTAAAGAGTTGTTACCATTAAATATTAGTAATTGCATATTTAGAAAAAAGTGAGAAGGTGGCAGTGACGATGAAGAGCGATTAAGAATTAGATATTTCGTAAAGGCGTCAATGGGCCGACGCACGAAAGAGATTGCATCATGTTTGAAATGAATAATTGGAAAGGATAACACTCTTCTCCACAAATCTTGGTTTAATTTGTATTAATGACAAATCTTCTCCGGCCTTACGGACATTAATGAGAATCTTAACGGTTCTTGCACGATGAACTAATAGCATTAAAGATTAATAATTGCATATCTAGAAAGAAGTACGAAGGTGGCAGGGATGGCAAAGAGTGACTAAGCATTGTACATTTCGTCCACCCACCAACCCGCGAAACAGATTCCAAGAAATGGCCAAGTATGGAAAGATGTCGGGCGGGCTTCAAAAATAGGTTCAGAAGATATACTCAGGAGACGTGAGGGGTTGATGGTCAAATTGTATGTTACAATGACAGATTTCGGCCGTCAATTTGTATATCGTGGAATTTCGGGTGATGTTTGTACATAGCGGAACAATGGAAGTGCAATGTTGAGCAAGCCTTGCCAGGGACCGACGATGGTAATAGTGGCCAAGTATGCAATGGACAAGCGGTTGGTCGGACTCATGATATAAAAGCATTAGACATACTCGGAACAAGGAATATTGACAGGCTTGAAAATAGGGCCACAAGCTCTACTCAGGAGATGTGAGGGCCCAATGGTCAAATTGTATCTACCCCAACTGTTGAATGAAAAATGCGTAACACGGAACAAGAGACAACACATATTTCGAGGGTCAATTTGTATATTGTGGAACTTCGGGTGTTGTATACAAAAGCACAAGACATTTGGAAAAAGGACACATTCGAAAAAAGGACCAAGTAAACAGAAAGCGAAAGAAAATGAGATAAAGGGAAATTTGTTTGCTAATTTGTAGTTCACGAAATTCCGGGTGTTGTTTTTAGGTGGCGAAACAATGGAAACACAATGTTGAACCCGCCTATCCAGGAACCCACCTATCTGAGAACCCGCGATCCAAAAAATTTATTCAATATGAAACAAGGAAGAGGTCAGTCGGGCTGGTGATATAAATGTAACAGTGGAAATTTGAAGACGTGAATCCACCAACTCCCGCACCTAGACATTTTCTAAAAAACAAGTAAGTAACTAGAAAGGGAAAGCAGAGGGAAAAAAGAAAGGGGATGACAATTTTTGGAAGTGGGAATTGGTGTAAGAAAGCCCCATTGATGGTCTTAACAGTAACTATGAAGTGCATTAAACATGTGAACATGTTCTTCAATCAAGGAATAGATACGATGAGCCATGCTTATAGTCTCCAGGATCTATTTGTATAAGAGAAGCATTGAAAAGCTATAAGAAAATCAATTTTGGGATGTTTAAGTAAAGTTTTTGTACTGTTAGCTTCAGCGCAAATATAACAATGACGAATTTGAATTTTAATGTCCTCTCATTGATATGATAGTTCCATTGGACTTTAAATAGTATATATTCTTTTATTTCAAATTATTCTAGGATATTAATTTTGCAAAGTTCATCGATCAAGAAAAAGTGATCAAACGAGCCACATACTACATTTGCATCACAAACCTTATATTAAAGGGAAAATCATGTCCTCTAGCGGTTGGTCGGACTCGTGATATAAAATCATTAGACATAACAGGGAATATTGACGGTCTTGAAAACAGGGCCACAAGCTCTACTCAGGAGACATGAGGGCCCTAATGGCCAAATTGTATCTACCCCAACTGTTGAATGAAAAATGCGTAACATAGAATAGGAGACAAGACGGATTTCGAGGTTCAATTTGTATATTGCAGAATTTCGGGTGTTGTATATAAAAGCACGAGACATTCGAAAAAAGGACCCAAGTAAACATAAAGTGAAAGAAAATGAGATAAAGGGGAATTTGTTTGCTAATTTGTAGATCACGAAAGTCCGGGGGTTGTTTGCGGGCGGCAGAACAATGAAAACGCAATGTTGAACCCGCCTATCTGTGAACCCATGATCCAAAACATTTGTTCAATATGAAACAGGGAAGCGATCGGTTAGGCTGGTGATATAAAAGTAACAGTGGAAATCTGAAGGCGTGAATCCGCCAACTCCAACACCTAGACATTTTCTGAAAAACTAGTAAGTAACCAGAAAGGGAAAGCAGAGGGAAAAAAGAAAGGGGATGGCAATTTTCGTAAGTGGGAATTGGTATAAGAAAGCCCCATTGATGGTCTTAACAGTAACTATGAAGTGTATTAAACATGTGAACAGGTTGTTCAATCAAGAAATAAGATACAACGAGCCATGCTTATAGTTTCCAGGATCTGTTTGTATAAGAGAAGCGTCGAAAAGCTACAAGAAAATCAATTTTGGGATGTGTAAGTAAATTTATTGTACTGTTAGCTTCACCGCAAGTATAACAACAACAAATTTGAATTTTAATGTCCTCTTGTTGATATGATAGTTCCATTGGACTTTGCATAGTCTATATTATTTTATTTAAAATTATTCCAGGAGATTAATTTTTCTAAGTTCATCGATCAAAGAAAAGTGTTAAAATGAGCCACATACTACATTTGCGTCATAGAGCTTATATTAAAGGGAAAAGCATGTCCTTTATAGTCTTTAAGATCATAGAAAAAATGTGAAGATCCTGAATGTATTATTAATTTTCTAGAACAAAGCATATAACCAAGAACCAAGTAAACACCAAATGTATTGAAAGTTGAGGCAGAAGGCAACGCACAAACATAGAAGGCGTCAAGCAAGATCCCACAAGGTTCCATAGAGCAGTACACATCGACCTTTGCATCAAACAATTTGATATATAAAAAAAACACATCGTTGCATTGTTTTTCTCTTACATCTGGTATATGTTCCCATGAGAAAATACCCGGGGCCATGGGATATGAACAAAAGTGTGCCAAACACAAGACAACACAAAACTAGCGGAGCTTCGCCATTGTACGCTAGCTATAACTAGGCCTCAAAATGGGGAACAAGAAAGTTGTCGATTACTATTTTACCATTAAGCAATATCACTATGGGCATTTTCTTCTGATACTGCCATGGTCTATCACTACCAGTTTTAACAATGCCAAATTTCCAATATTATTGGAAATGCATGATGGTTCTTCCCAGAGGAGCAAGCTATTTCGACAATTCAAAGGATGGGCCTGAGTTATTTACAGTTGGATACTTTTTATGGGGTTTGCACTCATGCATCCCATTTTTGGACTGAACAATATTATGCACGTGTACAACACCAACAACCGCACCTGCTTGTATGAATTCCAATGCCCGAACTCCCCAATCTCTATAGTGAGTTCTGAAAATCTCAGGCTCATGTTTCAATCCATGCTAAGTCCTTTTTTTCAATTAGGGCTTCGAAAAAATGCAGATACCATACCATAAATGTATAGTTGGAGACCAATTTTTTTTTTTTATTTGGGTACCCAAAAAAAATGCAGAAATCCTGCCATGGCTATATAGTTGGAAAACAATTGTCCAATTTGGGCACCCAAAAACGTGCAGACTCCTCCAATAAAGCCACAACCAGCCACCATTTATTTTTAATTTGCACACCGCAACAAATATGAAAAATTCTTACTGGGAGATGCAAAAAAAAATCAAAATAACAACATCAATTGCATTTGTAGTTAGATTCTCCTTGTTGTTTCAAGTGTACAAGAAGAGACAAAATCTCTGGAAAGAGAATTTTACAGCTATAGATGTAAACTCTGAAGAAATCAAGTCTGACGAACATTCAATTGGGTGTTGAAGAAAAATTAGAGACACACATGAGATATTTTCGTTTCCTGCCAAAGCTTGATATGATTTATTTATTTATTTATTTATTTTTCCTTCTTTTAGCCGATATGCTATATTTCATTGTCCTCATTTAAGGTAAATTTGTTATGTATCCGAAAGTCACGTAGCATGTAGACATTGTTTGCCTTTTTCTGTAGGTATGCTTCATATGACAATTATGCTAACCCAGGAAGCACATCTTGTAACAAAGCCTATCTAATGGTACAATGTACGGTTGTGTTGTCCAAGGTTCGAATGGCAGCATTGAGGCAATGTCTATATATGTATGGACATTTTTTTACTGCATCGCAGACAATCAACTGTATCATCACTTATGAAAGCAGAATCATAAGCAGGAGAGTTGTATTTCGTACACACGGGCTCAAAGGGGGTCGAGTACGCATTCGCTGCAACCAAAACACCTTCAACCTGGAAACGTGAGCATAGCAGTTAATATATTGAACAATATAATATACAACTGCACAGAAAGAAAAAAAGGCAGAAATTTGGTGAAGGCAATTTGTATGAGCAAAGTGAGGATGAATTTATAGATGTATACGCACAACATTTGTATAGCTAGTTAGTTTCTTGAGATCATGTACTATGTCTTCTCGTAATTCTGTTACAAATGTTGCTTGGATTGTGTGAAAGATCCTTTCTTTAACATCTCTTTTCTTTGTTATATTTTTGAAGAGCATAAGTGGAAATTTCCCTTTATGTAATTGTTGTTCCATTGACGAAAACAAATTTGAATAGGTGTCAAACAATTGCAGCTGCAACATGGAACAATGCAATATTTCTGAAACTTAACCGAGATACATGGACATGTGAAAGTAAAGGACAAAACTGGATATGCAGAATGGTACCATTGCCTTGTCATTGTCTGACTCTCTATCTTTTATATGGAGAATGTGTTGCGAGCCAAGTTTTCTCGCGAGTGTGACAGCTGCGCCAATGGTTCTGATTGGGTAAATGTCGTTGCTCTATGCAAGTTTCCTGATAATTGTGTCCGAGACGAAACGATATTCTGAACAAATAGCGGGAATTTTTTCCACAATACTTGTTTCATTGAGCGATATAATCCAATCACAATCACCACGGTCATATATTGTTTTGGGAAATATATTAAAATTTGTAATGGATATTCCATTACCTAGAAATATCTTTTCTGCATGTTTCTGGACAAGTTGTGTAGGAATAATCAGTGTGACTGTCATTAGGGCCTCCTTGTCTTCCATGTCAATGCGCATAATGGATCTAGTTTTTTTTTCCTTGTCCAAGTAGGTGCTATAAACGACCATTATGTCCCCGATGAACACTTGTCTAGTTCGGCAGTTGTTCAAGCCCTCTATTGATAGTATTTTGGGTGTTACAAGTTTAGACCCGGTAACATTTTTTGAACAAGAAAAGTAATGTGAATGGTAGTGTGCATTATTTTTTTGTTTTCCTTTTTTCCGAGAATAAATGTACAAGTAGGCGCATATCTTGGATGAACTATGGAGCCAGATTTTTGCAACCAGATCTCTTAGTCTGCGAAACCTGTACTATGCTCGGCATCTCGCTTGCACTTGTCGACACTTCTTGTGAACTACAAAGTATGTGTTGCAGATAATATCAACATATTCACCATTCCATAGATGAATAAATAGTTGAGGATATTTGTTTGGTAAAGATATGAGGAACAAAATGTATGCATATTTACCTTTGGCCTTGTCGGTCTGCTGATGTTTGGGATGATTGACTTCTCATGGCCATGTCACTAGTCCAACTTTTTCTGATGCAAGCATGTGTAGATGAATATCAGAAGGACTAAACAAGCATATGCATTGTATATTGTCCATAATTGTTCTTAATGTCACATGTAGGGTCGAAAGAGATGGATTACGAAATAGGGTGTCAAGAGATACTCAGGAAACATGAGGACCCGAGGGTCAAATTGTATGCCTTGAATTTTTTGACTGAAAAAATGTGTAACAGTAAATAGGGCATGATGGCAGGGTACAATGGCCAATCTGTATATCGCAGAACCTATGAAGCCAGAGGTGAAATCTTGAACCCGCCAGCCCAACACCCGCAATTAACAAAGTGGGCAAGTATGGAATAAGGTAGAAACATGACCATAAATGTGAACCCGTGAGTTTTCCAACCCACACACCAAGGCATTTTCGGAAAGATGACTAAGCAAAGCAATTAGAAAGCAAAAGGGATAATAGAAAATGGAAAAATTAGAAATGGGAAGGGCACAAAGGCCCATTGTTGCCAAATCATCGTTTTCTAGTCCAATATTATATGCCCCCACCCGTTTTGTATGTTTAATTTACTAGCACAGTTGGTATACCTTTTCAAAGATTGTACCACAAACCCTTATGTTGTCGCATATAAGAATTCATCTTCCTGTCCAACCAATCTGTTTCTTTCAAGGTAGCAACGCCGAAAATACAGTGGACATGAAGGCAAGTTAGTATGCAGAAAGACATGTAAAATAAAGAAATACAGTTCTATTTATTTCAATGTAGCAGCAAAGAGAATACAATTCACATGAGAATAAGCAAAAAGGTACGTAGTATATACATACAACAAAAAAAGGTGCAAAGCGGTAGAACAAGTAGAAAAGATACGCAGACAATAAATGAAATACTAAACACTGGAATATGAAATAAGAGTACAGGTATGCACCTCTGTAACTCCTCTACTACATTCGTGCCAAAGAGTCCATCATCCTCTGTAGCCACTCTGTTTTTTTAAATGTAGCAATGCAGGAAAAATACAATGGACATGAAGGAAGTCAGTATGCAAGAAGACATGTAAAAAAAAAAAAAACAGAGTTCAAATTTTTTCAATGTAGCAGCATAGGAAATACAAAAAACATGAAGATAAGTTATTATGTAGGAAGGTATGCAATATCTACATACAATAAACTAGGTGAACACATACAAATAATAAATGAAATACAAAACAACGGAATATGAAATAGCAGTACAAGCATGTACCTTTCTATCTTCTCATCCACTGTTGAAGTTAAGACTCCTTCGTTTTCTCCATCTATTATGTTTGTTTGAATGTGGGAATGCACAAAATACAATGAATATGAATGGAAGCCGGTATGCAACGGAGAACAAGTAATATGTACATACAGTAAATAAGAATCAACGAATAGAATAAAAGATAATTATAAACATGGACCTTTGCTTTTCTCCATCCATGGTTGTAAATATATAAAGTTTTTCCCTGCCCAAAATATATTACAAGCCACAAAATATTAAGAAATTGCATGGCCACAGCTAAATGATTTTGGTTTTCTGTGGTGAAGTATCCAGATATGCTTCCATACATGGAAATATAATTTTGCAGTATCTTTGGTGTACATATCATATCTCAAGCACAAGACAAATTGTATTGTGGTCACACTAGTCTGTGTAGAGGATAAAGAAGTTGTATTGTGATATGGGCACATTTCACCATATATGGTTAATAAGTGTGTTTTGCACATGTTTTATTTTAACAAAAAGACAACGGATATTGTAATTGTACATGTAGTTGTCCAATTATTTTTTATGCCACTATTTTGTATCATGTCAACATTGAAGTACCAACAAAACTTTACAGTAGAACAGGCGGGCACGAAACAGGCGCCAGATCTCGACTTCGTCAGACATGGCAAAAAACACAATCGCAGGTCCACTCATGGGTGTAGGACCTCAACACCGCAAAGCGCCAAAGATAAAAAAACTAGCTCCGACTATCGGCGCAGGAGCCCAACCCTGCAAAGCCGAAGTAAACAAAAGAAAACAGCAAGCACCAAACCAACGAGAAAGCACAAATAGGCCCAACTGCAACCCCAGGGCCCCAAACTCGTAAACTTGAGCCAAACAACCACAAGTAGCAACCGACGAACCAACGAACCAGTGAACAAGCAACAACCATTGAACCAGTAAACAACATATGTATCTCCAACGATTACCAGACTACAACTGAAGCATAGAAGGAACCAGAAACATATGACAAGCATGCCAGTAGAAATAAGAAAACACTCTTACTTGCAAACTGCAAACAATGAACAACAAAAGAAGGAATAGAAAATGAAATTATGGCATCGAAATGATGAACGATAGAAGCGTAGGTCAAATTGTGGGTGCAACACCTGAACCCTGCAAAGTAAAAAAAAC
Source organism: Picea sitchensis (assembly GCA_010110895.2). Lineage (NCBI taxonomy): Eukaryota > Viridiplantae > Streptophyta > Pinopsida > Pinales > Pinaceae > Picea > Picea sitchensis. The sequence continues at coordinate 11,091 of SNQJ01S0141558.1, read as the reverse complement.
AACAAATCCAACTGCGAATGAAGGACCCCAACCCTACAAAGTTGAAGTAAACAAAAGCAAGCAATAAGCACCAACAAGTCCAACTGCAAGCGCAGGTCCCCAACCTTACAAAGTTGAACCAAACAACAACAAGCAGCAACCAATGAACTAGCGAAGAAAAAGCACCCACCAGACTAGTAAATAATGTATGTAGCTTCAACGATGACGAAATTGCAATCCAAGCCTAGAAGAAGTATGAAAAATACAATGCCTATTCAACTGGCGATGGACAACAATATTGTCCAAATTCACTACAATATTGTATGGAAAATTTCGAGGAAAAATGTACTCCAAGAAGCCTATTTAGGTAAACATTTAAGGCTATCAAGATGTCTAAGGGCCTCGCGGTATGAAAACATTTAAGCTGTCAGGCATGTTTCAGGACCTCACGCTATGTAAACATTTAAGTTGTCGGGCCTATTCAAGACCTCAAAAAAATGTCAATGATCTAAACCTTCGGTATGTAAACATTTCAATACAAATACAAATGAATAATAATAATAATAGTAATAGTAAAAAGACATATTAATATGCGATCACTATAGTCCTTCTATGCATTCGGCAGGGACCAATAATAAAAAAACATTAAAAAACAATGTCCATGCTCAGAACTTTCGGTTTGTAAACATTTTAGTATAAATGTAATAAAAATTAAAAAGGAGCGTCTAAGCTCAAAACTTTGGATATCTACACATTTACAACATTGGTAACAGTTAAGCTCAAAACTTTTGATATCTACACATTTACAACATTGGTACCGTTGAAGCTAAGTAGCAATAAGACCAATAAGATCTCCAATGAGACGATGACATATAGGTTATATATATATATATATATATATATATATATATATATATATATATATAATAAGTTTTACTTCTATAGTAATGAACAATATAGATAATGTGAAAATTTATAGTCAAATGACAGTTTAATATATCAATTATCGACATTATAATCCCTAAGATTTCTCAAGAAGTCAACGAATTATCGATTGCTATAGTCCCTATGCGCCTTCGGCGGGAAATAATAATGACTAGGTGTGGTGAGGACATAGAGATGTACAATGATAGGAATTCCATGAATGATTAAAGGAGGGACACTTGGTTACCGGAACAGATTGTCGAAGAGAAAGAAGACATTGTTTATTCACCTACAATGGTGCCCACACAATGCCCCGTCAAACCCAAAGACAACAGGTTGGTCGAATAGATTCAACCCCGCCAGCAACAGGTTTGTGACAGTCTTCCTCAAACCAAACAACACAACTTCTCCAATAAGGCACGCAACTCACCAAGATTCCGATTTAGAAAATGCTTTCCCCTCTTCCCTGGGCACTCAACGCAATGGAGACCAATGCTTCCTAAGGGGGGAGGACTGATCCAGGTGGATATTGGTGGCCACCCACCTTTTCCAACTGGCTCCTCTTGTCAGTTTTTAGTTTAGCACGTTCTTTTGTACTTATTTGTAATTGTGGGTTCTACACTTCCAAGGTTGTCTGAATCCCTGCACATATTCCAGGTGGATACTAGTGGTCTCCCACCTAATTCAACTGGCTTATTTTATATGTTTTCATGTCAGCACATCTTTTTCTACTTCCAGGGTTGTTTTGGGGCCCTAAAAAATGTTTTCTTGGTGTGCCACAGTCAAACTATAGATGGAATCAAAGTTTGATGGCATAATGTGTAGTTCTCGAAAACACCTTTCCATCAGGCTATCACGCGCCTAAAACGAATATCGTATGCAAAATTTACGACCCCGGGAATTTAATGTACTAACTTACCCAAATGGGGCCCATGTGACTTTTGGCGTTTCATCTCCTAGGGTTAGTTTTTTGGATGTCTAGGGTTTTGACATTCATGTTTATCATAAAAAGGCCTTTAGAGCCTCATTGTAATCATATTCTTGTGAATGAGCATAGTCGTCACATCTCTTCTCAGAGATAAAGTTTCCATCATTCTAGCGAGTCTTGCATTTTGTATTTTTATAGTCTCTTTACATTTCTTTCATTAATAGAAATCAAGTATTGTTCTATTTCTTTGTTTCTAGCAATTTGCATAAGTATTTCGTTGTAATTTCTCTTCTCTCATTTCGTTCTGAAAATAATTCGGATCAACACTCTACCCTTGCCTCTCCCTAAAGTAGTGCCATAAGATCCATTGGTCTTCTACCTACCCGATAGTGTAGAATTGGGACTTGATGAGGGTTTTGAAGTCCTCCCACCTAGTTACTAGTAGATCACCCTCCAGCCCAAGTGTTTCTATATGGATTTCCCACCAGGTTAAAGGATGACCCTCTAACTTCAATCTAGCAAATGAAATATTTTTCTCTTCATCTATATGGTGAATGCTAAAATAAAATTTTAGTTGTTGCAACCAATGATTCAGTTTTAATGCATCGATCTCATCTTCGTATGGATTTATGTCCACTTTTTCTTCCATCTTGAATAGGGATTGTGAAGGTTTAACGACACTCGAACTCGCCTAATATTTCTCAGGTTCTTTTTGTGCCTCCTTTCTCGGGTCTTCCTGATCTCTTGATTTTCCCACTGATCTAATATCTAAGTTAGGGCCTCCATCATCTCTGAATGATCGAATCTTTCTTGCTAGATCCTCTATAAGGAGGTTCATATTGCGATTGATATCGGCTAGTTGTGCTTCCAACCTCTCAAATCTCTCTTATGTTGGATTTCGAGGGTTGTTATGAACAGAATCGTCAACTATGACTAGGGTTTCTGCAACTTCTCTTTCAACTGATTTCTAGACCCTGCAACTTCCCAAAAATATCCAAAAGAAAACCTGCTCTGATACCAATATGATCTTTAAATTGTCATGGATATTCCACTAGAACAATTTGTCACAACATATCTGATAAGAAAAACTGAAATCTACACTATGAAGATTAAATTTCTTTAGATTTCAGAATATTTAGTTACTGATTTTATGCTTGTGCATGAAATAGATAAAATGCGGAAAATAGAGAACAATAAAATAAAATCACACACCATCCACAAAATAACAAAAAACATTTCTCTGGGAAACCCTAACGGAAGAAAACCCAACTAGAAGGTGAGGTTGATCTACTCTCTTTTATTTGGTATGGAAATGATGCAAGTACAAAGGAGAAGGAACTCTCTACGGAGTTACATGAGACCTATGGCCTATTAGGCTTCTACAAAACAATAACCCCCTCTGTTATTCTCTCTAATTTCCCCTCCAAGTTGTTTTGTTTTTCTATGGAACAAAATACAATAAGATAGAATGGAACCCCTTATCCTCCTAGCAACCCGGTAGTTAACATAGCTCGATGGCCATCTAGGGTTAGGGTAATTGACTTCCTTAACCCTCAATTACTGATCAAGTTTGGACCTTCTAGAGTGTTCTAGAAAATACACTATGTGGCTAGCCACACATGTTTAAGTAATGGGGGCAGATGTGACATTCATTTGCACCATGGTGATCAATATGGTAGGTCAACTTGCGAGAGGCATAACTTTTGCATACAAACTCTAATTGAGGCTATTCTTGCACTATTGGAAAGGTCTCGATGTGTAAAATATATAATCCTTCTCCACATTAAGGTTTGGACCATAAAAAAGTGTTGTTTTATAGCTCAAAATGGCTCTAGAAGATTTCAGACGATTTTTTGGACCCAAATTTCGAAATTTGGACTAGCTACCAAAATGGCCCTGCAAGTTGATTCCTCCAATTTTCCACCTAGAAAGTACTGAGGTACATGGAAAATAATATAATGATCCAATCTGGATCAGACGCATTATGTAGATAGCCTTTTTCAATGACTTGGATTGATAAGGTGGTCCATTAGTCTGCTATGGAAATTTCGTATTAATTTAGATAGATGTCATAATGTGTAGGATATGAGACATTTATTCCCCTTTTGATGCAAGAGCATCGCCAACTTAGCAAGCGAGCCAGCACATCAAGCGAAAGATCAGTTGGAGAAACAAACCCAAATTTTGAAAAGTGCTTTGGGATTGTAGCGCAAGTCTTAAATGATCCTTTATGAAGGAGCGCCTTTTGTATGTTGTATCAGACCTCGAGCCATACGCTCTTGTCTAAAATAGATAGGAGGCATTTAATAGGTTTAATGCAGGTAGATAGGATTTTATTTCCAGATTAGACAGTTTTAGAGTATGAGAGGGAAAACGGATAGAGACACCCTCGTTGTATCATTGTAACATTATTCAGAATCAAGCATTTAGAAGAGAAGAGCAAGCAGAGAACTTGTGGAGAACACCCATGTACAGATGTTGAAATAATAGAATGGAATTCTAATTCAAATTCATGGCTGGTGTTGTTTCTCTGTGTATGTCGTTTAGGTGCTCATGAATGTTTGTTTTCTGGTGATGCATTTGCTTTGTATATGTTGTGCATGTGATTTCAGGTTTTAGCTGAAGTCTGAAAGGGAAGAGGATAAGTTTCAATTGTTTCTCTATCTGAGCCAGGAGATTCCTGCAAGGTGTGCAGTCGAATTCATCCGCAAGGAGTGCGTCGATGAAGGCTCAGTAGCTGAACCTTTTGATTTTATTTGCCCAGGAGTTGATTTGGGTTATTGAGATCCTGCAAGGAGCATGCAGGCTGGATAAGAAGAAGTCTCAGCTATTAGTCTGAGTAAAGGAGTTAGACGATTGCTGCTGCAGGGAGTGCGCAGAGTCTGAAAGATTCAACACTTAGAAAGCATTGAATGTTGAGCGCGAGTAGTTTGCGCAAGCTCAAGAGGGATAGTTCCTTCATAGTATGGTTGAAAGATAGCCAGGAGGTTTTGGGTCGAGGAAGGTTTGAGAAGGAAGTACAAATACAGGAGTTGGAGAACAAGTTCTGAGAAAGAACCTTTAGTTTCTCAAGAAATCCTCAAAAGGGGAAGAATCAACGGTCAGGGTTCATAGGAGAAATCAGCGAAATCCCGTCAGCCGTCAGATCTCTGGAAAGTTGCGCAGGGGTTAAGTCCCCAGATTAGAGGAAGAACTTGAGGAGTCATCGGGACATCAAGGTCATCAGGATTTCTGTAGACAAGAGGATCGAGCATATTGAAATCACGATCCGCGATTTCCCGAGAAGGGTCGGAACCGTTGATCGCAGCAAGGACACGTGGCGGGAGATCCCGAAGAGTCGGGTTCGAAAATTCGGGGTTCTTTCTTAGAAAGGAATTGCTGAAATAGAAATCGTAATTTTGCGATCCTCGATAAGAGGAGAAAGGAGCGGTGACGTGGAGGAGAGAGACCGCACGTGTATCGAGGTTCGGCATCTCGGAGTTTCCGGAAGTGTAGGTTCTACGCATATCAAAACCGCGAAGTATGAAACTCCGATGGGGAGCAGGTCGTGGTCTCGTGGAACGGCAGGTCATATGCGGAAGGGGCTAACCTGAAGGAACTTGGGAGAGAGAGACAGGTGCCATCGTGAATCAGGGTTCGGAGATTCGTGGTGCAAGTGAAACGCGACATCGCATATGCCAATTTCCCGATAGGGAAATCCCCGACAGGAACGAAGAAGCATCGGCATTGAGACCCATCAGGTTTCAGGGTTTGTGTAGCACGAGGAACGTGCCCACGAGTTTCGCGATAACACGAAACCCGATTTCCCGATAAGACAAAGGGGAGATCGCAGGGAGAGAGTTCTGTGGGTATTGAAGGGGTCCCAATAAGGGATAAGAAGAGTATTTTAGCTCTTCGGGCCCGTGAAGAAGAAGGTCCTGGTGATCGCAGACGTGTGCCAGGTGTCGTCTGCGTCACCTTTGTTTCAAAATTATTTCTATCATTTTTTCCAAAAATATTCGACAACTCAGTGATCATTTGATAGCCACCCTCCTAAATCGATAATTGATGTGTGTATGCACATGTGGAGCCCGATGTTGTGTAGGGTTGTGGTTGAGGATGTCATTCATATTTTTGGTAGTGAGGATGATCATGTCCTTGACCTTGAACAATATCCTTATGTAGGGATGGACTAGTGGGTGTGTCAAAAGCTTTAATTTACTATAGTTGAGCCAGCTGATGAGAGAGGTAATATTATTGTGGTGTTTTAATTAGTCTAGCTGCATATTTTATTGTCATATTTAATGCACATATTATTGATTATAATCTTTTGTTAGAATTGTCTAATTGTTGTCTATTATTTTGTAGATATTGGCTTGTATGGTGATGTGGGCCTTCGTGAGGTGTAGGGATTTTGTAGTGTGTAAGGAGATATTCTACATCAATGCTTAACAATATATAGTGCATTGGTATTTTATAGTATATCTTAAATAATGGCACACTGTTGTTTCATAGTGTAAGAAGCACATCATCGAAAAACATGCACTAAAACCTCTATCCACCCGATTTTTTTAATTATTTAAACCTCTACAAAAATCTATTAAAAATCCTTAGCTTTCATTAGCATATGTTTTTTTGGTAACTTTACCCAATCCTGTAACACCGAACCTTTTGTTAAAACCTCCACTAATAGATGTTTTCCTTGTAGTGATTCTATGTCAACTCAAACAAGATTAGAGCTATGATTACTATATGTTGTTTTTTAAGAGTTTGTGAAAATATGAGCTAAATCCTATGTATTATTCAAGTCTCATACTTATATTTATTGCATTTCATCCTATATAAAAAAAAAATGAAATTTAGCAACTACTACAACCAAACTAAAAATTAAACTAATTTAATCACCAAATATGAGAGTTTTGAAACCATATTGAAATGAGAATAATAAATAAAATAAACCATAACTAAAGAATCAAACATTAACAATACACTTGGGAGACATTTTTCCTCTTTTCTAAAGTTATCTATTTAAAACTTTTGACTTACCTCTTACTTAACCTACCTCATTTATACTTCATTTTTATAATAAAAATAATAAATATTTAATCTCTTATTTGCATTTTTAATAAAACAAGTGGATATATTACAAAGTGCTTAGTTCCTCTAAATATAAAAACTGACAAAGTAAATAGGCGCTTGAATATAGTAATTGAGAATGTAAAAAAAAAAAATAGTTCCTCTCAAATATAAAAACTGACAAAGTAAATAGGCTTTCTGTTCAATATAGTAATTGAGAATGTAAAAAAAAATAGAAGAATATAAATGGAATGTATAGAATTTGCCATATTAATGAATACTTCTCATTACAAAAACATTAAAATAAAAATATATAAAATTGATCATATTAAAATCAAAATATGGTATAAAAATATATTAAGAAATAAAGATTTATTTATTTTTAGTTTTTTAATAAATCAAGAAATAATTATCATTAAAAAAACATTAAAATGAAAATATATATAATTGGTTACATCAAAACCAAAACATAGCATAAAAGTGACAACCATTTTCTTTGTTACATGACATTTCTAGAAATTCTATATCAAATGTTTTTAAATATATTTTGTATATTTTAAAAATAAAGTCATTTCACTAAGGATTTTTGTCCCCTGAATAATCTCTTTAATCAATTAGGTAATGGAATGAAGGGAATTTTAAATTTTAGAAATTTACTTTTTATTTAAAAAAAATTAATCACTAAAATAATGTATGAAACCCCTTGTTTGTGGAATCCAATGTATGAAACCCCTTGTTTGTGAAACCCTCTCTACTCAACTATTTAACTACTAAAATCTAAAATATAATATACATACTCTATACTCTATCCTTGACTAGAAACTAACATAAAATTTATATAAAAATATAAATATTTTATTTCATAAATAAATATAAAAATTCCATTAACAAGTTTTAAAAAATTATAAAAATTAAAATTAAATAAAAAAAATCTTATTTAAAATATATTAAAATAATGACATAGATAAACCAAACATTGACCATTACTATTAATAATATATTATTTGTATATTTTAAAAATAAAGTCATTTCACTAAGGATTTTTGTTCCTTGGATAACTTCTTTAACTAATTAGGTAATGGAGTGAAGGGAATTTTAAATTTTAGAAATTTACTTTTTATTTTAAAAAAATTAATCACTAAAATAATGTATGAAACCCCTTGTTTGTGGAACCCAATGTATAAAACCCCTTGTTTGTGAAATCCTCTCTACTCAACTATTTAACTACTAAAATATAATATACATACTCTATACTCTATCCTTCTATACTCTATCCTTGACTAGAAACTAACATAAAATTTATATAAAAATATAAATATTTTATTTCATAAATAAATATAAAAATTACATTAACAAGTTTTAAAAAATTATAAAAATTAAAATTAAATTAAAAAAATCATATTTAAAATATATTAAAATAATGATATAGATAAACCAAACATTGACCATTATTATTAATAATATATTTACGCCGAAAGGTGTATACCTATTGACAATGGGCACGATTAATCAATGAATGTGATTTACTCTTCATAACTTCCTTGTATTTTTGAATGCATCCGTTAACCTGTTTACTTTTTAACATTTACCTAATCATATTAAAAAATTACTTTAACACCATATAATTGCCACGTTTGGATTATTAACAAACACTACTTCCTCCTTAGCTGTTCGTATGTCTCACCTGTCCGCGCGTTTCATAGAGCATTTCATTTTCAAGCGTCTCGTTTCATGAGCATGAGCGGATACCTTTCGACGTTCTCAGCCGCGACTTAGCCAAACATTGACCATTACTATTAATAATATATTAACTATCACTATTATAGATAAACCAAACATTGACCATTACTATTAATAATATATTAACTATCACTATTAATAAATTAATAAAAATTTCCGAGAAAATCGGGAAAATATATAATCAAAAGGACCATCACAAGCACGTGACAAAGCATATCAACGAGACTATTGTGGCGTTGATTATCACACTAAGTTAATTACGGATATATTGTGGTTTCATGTCATGTAACAAAATCTTTATAGATTTCTGGAAATAAAAATAAAAATTAGTTGTAATAAAAAGATGTAAAAGTGGAATATTATTTTTATGTCGAAAGGTGTATATCTATTAATAATGGGCACATTAATCACCTTTTAATCTAAAATTTTAATTTGATGGCTAACAATTGAAGATGCTGGCATATTTTTAGTCGTCCTCTCAAATCAATGAATGTGATTTACTATTCATAACTTCCTTGTATTTTTTAATGCATCAGTTAACTTGTTTACTTTTTAACATTTACCTAATCATATTAAAAATTTACTGTAGCACTATATGATTGCCACGTTTAAATGATTAACCTTTGGGATTACCATGTTTGGATTTGCTCAGCTATAGGCGCGTTTCATTTTCTACTTGTCCACGCATTTCATATTCAATCGTCAAATTCCAATTGTCCGCGCATTACATCATTCCAGTTGTGTGCTAGTGTAAATATAAATAAACTTTTAGTGGTAATACATTTATGATTAGATAATGCATTTATTGTCCTCATTGGAATCTTTAATGAGGTGGGAAAAGAGGTTGTTGTAGTTATGATTTTAAAAGTAACTTTAGTTTCACAAAGATGAAAGAATTGGATTTTTTTAAAATTAAGGGATTACTCTAATCAAATAAGTAATGTTGTTAGTTTATTTTCGTTTTCTTTTTAAGGGTGAAAGGCTTTAAAGAGAGGATTAGAAATGTGAATTGAATTATTTTTAAATTGAAAAGGGATAAGTCTACTAGAACAAGTTATGTTTTTAGTTGGACATATATAAATAAATTAATAAAAGTTAATAAAAAGAAAAAGAAATAAGTTCAATCAAAATGTAAAATTTAATAGAAAAATTGACCATTTATCATTTTGATATTAGTATTAATGTAATATGAAGTGTACATCATAGACATGATTGAAATTTAGTCGTTTAATTTTATAATATATTTCTTTTCAGGAATATTACGATATAGAAAATAAGAGTTTACAAAATTTTAAATTTTTATATTTTTTAATTTGAATTAAATGCAATTTTTATAAATATTATTTAATTATATATAAATTTGATTATGATAAAATTTTAAATATTATATTTTAAATTTTCATAAGTCTTATAAGATTGAGAAAAAAACAATTTACTATAAAATTACCTTTCTCCAATTAAAATCAATTTAATATTATATTTTAAAATTTT
>SNQJ01S0141556.1:0-24827 GCA_010110895.2 Picea sitchensis | reverse complement strand
TTTGATTTCCACCCAGTAACGTTCTGGTACCAGGCCTTGTGGAAGCACAAGGCTTCCCACTATTTTTATGAGGTTTTTAATGGCTTCCTGTCTATTTTCAAACTTTTCTTATTAGGAGAAAATGCTCCCCGCTTATCTGAACAAGCAACTAATTTTTCGGACAAAAGGGGAACAGTCCAACATTTGGATAATTACACTGTCATAAGAATTTTTGGCTCCATGGAACAACCTGCTCTCCTTCCATGTCACATTATGGACATAATTTTTATTGCAGAAGTAGCACGTCAATACAACTACTGGTTCCATCTGTTCCAAAGGAAGAAAAAAAAATAGTTCATTCCTATGCCTTGGAAAATAGGGGAGTTCGTGTTGAAAAACGTTAACAAATTTGAGGATTTCACAACACATTTTAGTATCTCCAACCTTAGATATGTTGAACACATACAAGGATTCAACCCCTATGATATTTTTAGACAACATTTACATTCACTTGGCCTTGGCGATTGTTTTGTAAATAAACACCTGCCCAAAAACATAGACAATCACGAGCCTACCTCTGATGTTGGTGACATAGAGACAGTGCAAAGCTGCACCAAATTGTACACGCAACAGGGGAAATATCCCAGTGATGAGAGTGTTCAACCCGCAAATACCACTAAAACAAATACGACATCCCAGAGCATCGCTCGAACGACCCATCACAGCAACAAAGAAACCCAGAATTCTTCAAACGAAGGAGGATATAACGACCCTCCTCACTCTAAAATTGATAGTTCTCACAAGCTTCTAGTGGAGAAGAAGAGAAAAAAAATGTGGGGCAGGCAGAAGACCCGGAAATTCAGACTGAGAACATGGAAATTGACACTGATCTGGATGCCATGTTCCCCTTCTTTGATCATCCCGAGGATGCCATCCACCATAGCCATCCAATGGACATATCCGTTGCCCAAAATTTTGACGAAGATGAATCCTTCGTGTTCCAGAGCGATGTTTTTGATAGCCGGAACAAAAAATTGATATTTCAGAAAAAAAAAATGTTAAAAATATCAAAGGCAAATCTTGTTCAGAGGTTGACGTTGCCAACATGCGTCCGTCCCAAATTTGTCAACTTCACACCGCGACCGGAGAAGCGCTTCATGACTCCATTGAACGCATGGAGACCCACAATGCCAGACTGAAGGACCGAATCAAGGAATTGGAAGACATTGTTTTTCCTATGCATTGCATGTCGATCCTTTGGCAATATCCATGCCTGGCACCCCTGTACCCAATGTAAAAGCACACTCCAACCTGCTCGCATCCTGTAAATGATATGTGGAAAAAAATATCACAAAAATAATGGAACTGGTTACCAATGTCTGGAAAAGATCACAAACCATCGCTTCCCTTGGAACCAGGGCACATATCTTGCTCGAGCTTTTGCAAGTCGAATTAAGAGATGAAGAAAATTTCTTCTTAAAAATGGTCATCCCTTTTGGCAAGATTGTCAACAATATGACAGAAACAAAAAGAAGAGAAGAAGATTTTCCATCCAAAAACTGGATCAGCCAATTGAATGAATGTTGGAAAGAAAAAGTAAACAACATGTGTCTCATTGTTCAGTCATGTGAACAAGTCATATCGAAGAAAGATAAATTATTAACAAAGTTGTCAAATATAGACTTAGTCGGGAAAACAAACGACTTCCAAGACCCCCTCTTAATCGAAAACTCCTTGCCCTTAACCAGAGAAGAGTTCGATAAACAAGTTGCTATGTTGAAGACCTTCTCTTTGGAAAAGTTTTACAACATCCTTCAATTTGATCAATCTCACGTCCATGACTGGCTAGTCAAATATGCAGTACAGAATGAGAAAATTCATCAGGCTCTCTCTAATCTTTCTATCGACTTCCAGGAATTAGAAAATGATATTTTCAACATCAAGATCCAGAATGAGATCAACGTTGCCCCAATGAGAGCATACATTGAAGAATGGGTCGAAAGGCAATTGAAACATTCCACCAACGAAAGACAATAGGCAGTTGCCAACATTCCAGCAGTCGTGGAGAACATCCTTGAAACCACAGTCGTCACCGACATCAATGAAAGGGAAGCCGCAAGAAAATAGCCAAAGCACTCTTATGTACCCTCACTGTAAGTTTACTCATCCCATATTTCTTTGTTTCTCAACCCAGTTATTCCACTTTTTTAAATAAACATGTATAGGCAAACACTTATACCTTTCCATTTATTTTATTTTGCAGCTGTTGCACTCTATCTTCTTTCCACAATCCTGTTTCTTGTAAATATTTCTCTAATGGTTCGTGGGAGCCCCAATCCCAGCCTACATGACAAATGCATTGAAATTCTAGTTTATATGTAACACACTTTGTTTTTTTTTGTATATTTCAACATTTGCAGTGGTATGTAACAAACTTTTATTTTCTGACAGATTTCAAATAAAATGCATCTAAATTTTTATATCCTAAAGACTCTACTCTTATCTTTCAACACTCTCTATAACAAATGCATTTATGGCAAATGTTCCCAAATACATTAAAATTTTTATATTTCTTATCTCCTATTAATTTTATGTCATCATATATTTTTATCTTTCACCAGTCCACATTGAAAATGCATTTAAATTTCCAAATTTAATCTTGCACTGTCAACAAAATTTTTACTTTCTTATATACTTTCAAAAAAATAAAATGTTTTCTATATACTTTCCAAAATTAGATGGTGCTTGGCATGCCAACCGTCATTCACTTTTTCCCCATCTTTCAAAATATGCACCTTGCACACAACATTTCCCTCATATACATTTTCCACCAAACACTTTGTTTCATTTACACTTCGACCCCATTTTTCAAAATTTGCTTTCTAACCTCCTTGGTACAAATACATATTTCATATGTATAATTTATTTATTTATGATGACTTTCTATGTCCTAGTTTTAAAAATAACCAATTCGGTAATGCTAAATTTTTTGTGTCCAACAACCATTCAAACATTGATAATTTTTGATATTTTTTCAAGAAGAACTAATTCAGGATGTTCTGCACGCAAACCACATGTATATTAACTTTCTAGCCACCTGCCTGTACTAGGTCACATTTACTCCCATACCAACCTGACAGGGACTACGCTTCCATGCAACACTTGTTGTTGAACTAGTGGCAGAGGTTTTGAAATTAACAAAGACTTTAATGATTACATGTTTTATCATGCGGTTAAAGGCCCTCAATCTCTTCACAGGTTCGATTCCATGCAACATGCACCAAAATTGATGGAAAACTAGGAGGAGAATTAAAACCATAGGTGGTTTCTTGCACATTGTCCTTAGACTAATATTTTTGGTTCGGATGAACATAGATGCTTGTTTCTAAGGTATTTTTAATCTATGGAGATGACAAAAATAATTTTAATAATTGTAATAATATTTTTTTTTTTATATTCAACATAATTATAATACACACCTGGATAGGGTGTATAAGGGGAGTTGGTGCCCCAATCTCAAATTGTGCATGATAGACTAGCGTGTTGAGGCTCCAACACACATCTTAGGGATGTAGCGGATGCATGAGGACAAAAACTGGAGAGTACAAAGCAGTTTCAATGTGTGGATTAATGTCGAGTCCGACCAAATAGAGGAATGATAAGAGGACACCATCCCCACACATGTAAGCTATTATGATTTCAAGAAGGAATGTATCAATGGCAAGTGACGAAGAAATGAGTATGAGGGAATTGGATTTGGAGAAAGAGACTAATCTAAATACTTCCTAGTCATTGGGATAGTATCATGGGAAACCTACTTTTAGATAGCCACCGGGTTTGGTTTATATTACTTTCTTCTATGGTTTTTGATGCATTGTTGCTTTCTTTAATGGAGGTTTTGAATTGTGGGGGGATAATTTTGACCCTAGTGGTAGACCTATCCTCTTGGTGAGAAATTTGCTCACATAAGAATTGGATTATCACCTTGGGAAAGAGATTTTATTGGCAATCTCTTCTCATACTATAGGCACTTTCATTTTGTCCAAGAGGCCTCATGATTTAACCTCTCCTTACCCACTAAGTCTTCCTCTATCTATGATTTTAGAAATGCCCTATTATATTATCCTCGCCTCGTTTTGGATTTATAGAAAATGGGATCGATTTCCTTGGGTATTGTTACCCCTGTTTCCCTACATCTCAACTTGTTGCAGGTATGGGGAACATGGGCAATAATATACCACATAATCTTTCCATGTTGACACTATTAGCATTGGAAGTCACACTTTGACTGCTAAAGTGTAATCTCAGCACCCATCAGAATGTAAAAGATAATTTTTTATTTGAATAGGTGGATCAACAAGATGGAGAAAGAAAGGGAGAGGGCGACAAACTGCGGATCAATAGGCTACACCAATGGGCAGTGGAGTCATAAACATTCTACTCATCGAAGGCACTAAAGATGCTCAACAGAAAACAAGATTATATGATGATAGATGGAAGAATGAAGAAGAAAAACATAAGATATAATGTTAACTAAACATTGATCCTCTCATTTTAATAAATCAACAAATACTTGAATACAACAATGATTGATGGGAAAAACTACAATAGATTCTCTACTGCTTAGGGATCCATAAATGATTGGAATCCTTTGATCCTCAAATATGCAATATATTCAAATAAGAAGATATATAAAATACAATAATTACAATCTGAAAATCACATCTCTCACGAGTCTTCAATAATAGTAATGAGTACAATCATAAAATGCCCTCAGGCTTACAAATGAGCACACATTGAAAAACTGCCTGCTCCTACTCTCTCTAGCCTCTCTTGGCTCATGAATCCAACAACTTATCCTCTTGAACAATGAATATATATCCCTATAGGTCCTTTCCATCTCACCCATTCGAACTCCAACCCCTTTCCAAAAATAGAAACAACTACAAATAGAAAATGACACGTTTTAACTAATTTCCTGCTTTTCAAGAGGTGAAATTATGAAAAATAGGCTTCAAAGTGACACTTGTAATTATCAAACTATAACATATGTGTAAAATATGAGAACAGTTTTTGTAGATGATTTAGTTCTAAATAAAAATCTCTCTCGTTTTTTTTTTAAATTCATATCCAACTGGTCGAAATACGTGTCGCAAAAACATGTCTCAAACAAGTAATCATGAAAACTAGAAACATAGGGCTCAAATATTCTTTTGAATCTCCCAATCCATGACACTTGTGTGAAAAATGAAAGAGGTTAATGTTCACGGGTCCGTGATTGATAATAACCTCCCTTGGATTTTAAAAATTCATCCTGGTTCACCCATAAATGCTCCTAGTAGTCAACTGGTCAAAAATACCAGTTCAACAGTCTTAGAACAGAGTTTCCGTAGCACATTTCATAGCGCATGTCTAAATTCGTAGCGCATGAGCCAGTTCGCAGCGCCAAAGTAAAATCAAGTAGTCAAACCCTTCCTGGCCTCCAAACAAGCCAAAAAATCTCATGGAGTACCTGATGGCTATGAGGTTGATGCGGGTAATTTTGAATTTTCACCAAGATGCTTGCAACCTATCCAATCGACAATCCTCTTCCTTAACTAGTTCGCAATGCCAGTTTGCAGCGCCAACTCAAATATAGCTTGCATACTCCGAGGAGGATGTTAGTTGATGGTATGACATAATAGCAGGAGATATGGCTAAATGTAGGCTCTTTGATGGTATGAAATAATAGCAGGAGATATGGCTAAATGTAGGTTCTGAAATCCAGAATCCTCCTCTTTACATGATCAATTTTATGTTAACATCTGGCTCCATGTATGAGACTTCCTCAGAGGCTCTAAGAACTGCTATAAGATCTGTCTTAGCTATTGGGTTGTGGGATCTAAGCTCAAATATACTTTGGTAAGATGTAAATTAACGACAAACAATCATTGCCTCTAGTCCATAGTTCCTATATGATCACACCAAGACATGTGGACAACAAATCAAGTAATGCATCATTTAATAATCTTAATGAACAAAAATTACACCAATTCATCAATAACTCATTATCACACTTAAAATATAAATAGGAAATCAAAGGAGAGTTTTAAACATGGTAGGAATCAAGTGAGTAAACAATAGTGGCATCTCTTATCCCCAATAAGTATTCTCAACTAACATCGGAGCATCCTCCTCCAACCCACTTCCATATTCCATCATATCCTTCCTCTGGAATGTCGGAGCATCAATTATATTGACCTAACTCCACATAGAACCCTTAAGAGGGAGTGTCATACATCTCGAATTTAAGCTTCCCAACAAAGTAACCAGCGGCCACCATCACACGCCTGGGGAGCACATGATTTCACATCCCTCCCATCACTCTAGGTTTCCTGAGGATAAACTGGGAAATACCTCCACCCCCTCCTTATAGAACTAGGGTAAAAAACCTACATCAAACCCTATTGTGAAACTACTATTCCTAGAGTCACGTCATCAAAAACCCACTCTGGGAAAGTCATATGTCCTGTCAAAACCACACTCACCATAAATCATAACAATATCATAAATCATAAATTAAATAATAAGTAAAACATATAGCATATAATATATCTTCTTGATGTTTATGACATCCAAGTTACCTCAACGCTATAGTCATTTAGCTATCACGTAGTTTCATTAACCCGTAAGTGAATCCACCCAATAACCATATTCATGCATATACATAATAATTTCATATAAGGATCCATATCTCTATTGATGTTCAATTTAAGAAATGCATGTTTATTTCTTTTATCATGTCCTGCATATGTTGTGCATTCATATCATAACTTGAAATATTATCCTCGTACCTAAATTCCACATTTCAACTTCCATGTTTAAATAAACCAAAGAGATGTCATCATCATGAGTATATAACAATGAAAATAATATCATGTAACAAATAAAGATATGTACATATTCTCAAATATTTATCTCTAATCTAACTGAGCCCAAAACAAATGTTAAGAGAATTAATTGAATGTAATGAGTAAACAATGAATTTAACCCCTAAAGGTCGATATCGGGCTGCTACATACACCTTACCCTTCAAGAAACTTCAAGTTATAGTGATTCAAAATATGAGGAGAATTTATGACATGACTTTTATGTGTCTTTCCTGATAGAAATCCTTATGCTATATTGGTCCCATTAGACCCTTCCTCTTGATTAAAACATGTTGAATATATTAATATCTTGATTGCACCACCCCCATTTGGTAGGCAACTCCATTGTGTCCTAACTCTATCTTTATATTACCACTGAAAATTTATAATTAATGAAAATGTCCTTCCTCGTATAGACTTTTCTTTCTAGTTCCATATTTAAATTGAGAATTCACTGTTTGGCCAAATTCATTTAGAACCTTTGTTCATCATTGGTTCTCTAGTTAAATGAATATTATATTGAGTTCGGCATAATTTGCACTAATTCATACATACAATTCCTCGCTTTGAGATATATTGATAATTATATACGAGCATTTGTCGACTTTGATCATCACTCTAGCTTGACAATACATATTCCATCACCCATGAGATTGACACACTAAAATTTTCCATGCTTATGCTACTGACTAAGACATCAAGACCATGGTCATGTATGTTGTTACTTCACTGTTTTTCTCCGCTGGTCTCCCAACAGTATTCGTTTCCTTAAGTTATATAAATTATATCTCAACTGAGTTAATTGTCGAGTATAGGATTCTCTTCATCACCGTCAAGGAAAACCCTTCTTCTATCATCAATCCACTATTACAAACATGCCTATACATAAAGAGAATCATTTTGACACGTAATAGTGAACATTTTATGTCAATAATAAATTTACTACAAGAGTTCATTCCAAAATATTTAGTCATTTGTCCTTGAGGTCTTCTTTTCTCAGCATTGCACTTCTTACGTCTCAAAATTATATCCTCTATACCTACATATAGTACTTACCAAATTTGGTATCTAGCTCTTTTCTCTATTCATTTCCTAACACTTTCAAGTTCTTTCCCTACCATGAAAGATGTTTTTAACAATGGGAAGCACATGTGTTCATCATCCCTCATATAGATTTATTTATTTTCAAACAAAGTTTCTTCATAGGGAAAAAATCCTTGTTAGTGAACAAGTAGTTGCTAGACCAATTAATGGATTTCAAGGTGTGAGTCTCATTTATACACCTCCCTCCATGACACTCCAATGGAATTTCTACTACCAAATAAATTTATGGGTGAAAGTGATGACATTTTCCCCAGGAATACCCCCTTTTCTCAAAGTGTTATTTCATTCATTTTTTCTTAGTCAACTAGCATTATCTGTTGTACTTTATTACCTACAGTACTAAAAGCTACCAACTCACACGATATAGATGAACTCACTTACTTTAGTATGATTAAAGTCAACTCAACAATGACCACCTAACATCACATTACTTTATATACCCCATCACACATTATGATATAAATAAAATAACACAAGGATATTATGTTTATCATTCCAAACTCAAGTTCTAGGTTCACAACATAAGCCCACCTACAAGTATACCATATGACCACACTAACCTAGGTAATTGATTAAAATCAATCCATAACTGCTATGATGGTAGACTTGGCACTACACCCTATTAGGCTCAAGACTCTTTCCCACTCATTCCTAAGTATAGAAGCAACCCATGTGCATAAGCTATGCTCCTAAGCGAGCAAAATTTTCAATTGCACACCACACCAAATTTTCCATTAACTATATAGTCTTTTCTAGCCAACGGTAAATGGTTACATGACTCTCCCTCTATGGAGAATAAGTATCACCAAAAGTCATAGATATTCTCATACACAAACATATAATACACAAGAATTAAGAGTAGAACACGTCATTAGTTGTTTTGATAATCATAAATATTATGGAGACCTTAAAACTCGTTGACCTTCCCATGAAACCAACCTCTTGCTAACTTTAAGTGGTAAATGTCTTTCTTGTAACATTGATGTGTCCTCACTCTTAACATTACTAACTAGATTCTAATAGTTCACGTGCATATGGTGTTTCAATAATCAACTCAGGATTGACAAAAATATCATCATCTTGTAAATACAACAATTGCAACTCTATATGCTTCTCTTTCTAGCTGCATAAACCTCCTTATCTTAGGAAACTTCCATTTTTAAAGATTTCCATGTGACCTATCATTCTATACCCACAATTATAATTTCATAGGAAAATACTTCCAACTCATGAAAATCCACTACATTCCATCTTTTTGATGATCGGGATAGAGAAGGAGGGAATTTAAATCCCATTCAAAGTTCCAAGTCAAGGACTCCATGAATCAGATTTTGTCTATTGACTTCACTGCTATGTATCCTTACATTCAAAGCAAGTTCGACCTATTCTCTATCTATAGGTGTCATGCGGTGTATTAGTTATGAAGACCAACAATCCAAGAGGCAACAAAGACCGACTGTCTTCACGTATTTTCCACCAAATAAATATATAAAACCTCATCTCATAAGAGAGAGAGATTTTCACCTGTTACCATTCCATCTCTAATTTAGTCTTAAAGTGATGAAATGGATGGGCATTCAATCCATCACAATTTGGACAATCCCACACCAGATCAAAGAAAATACACATTAAGAATGGGTCTCGAAATGGATCTCTTTTCCCAAAGGTATCTAATCTTCTTTGCAACATGTTACATACTCTTTCAGGTCTCCACACGGATCCTTGATCAACATAGTTTAGCTACTCTGCACATAAATGGTGACTTCCTTCAACGCCTTGACCATTCGTCAATACTTCGCCATATTACCAATGTAAAGTTTTGGCAAAGTTTCCACAAATCGAATCCACAGTTCGATATACCTCACAAGCTTTGATCCAATACTAAGACATCCAATTCATAATGATACACAGATATCTCAGTCCTCAAAAAGACGTTTTAAAACCCCCTCTACAATAGATAAGGCACTAGAGATGTAGTAGTGGGGGCCTAGAGGGTCGATAGTGATAGTGGAGGCCATTCAATGTGGGTGTGGTCTAGGGTCCACTATATTATTAAATAAATTCCACCATGGTAGTTAGATATAATAAATGTAAGAGATCCCCCCTCTAGAAGGTTCTACTCTAGAAGATTCTCCTCTAGAATGTTCTTAGGTGATGGTAGTAATATATAAAGGGGATTCAAGCAATGTAATGGGACACTAAGAGTAAATTACGTTTGGAGCGGTAGCTCATTGAGACGCCCCTCAAGAGGAAAGTGAACACAGAGGACCTCCATTGTATGGTGTTTCCCACCAAGGGTTTGGTAATAATAAAGTTATGGTTTTCTACATCTTGCTTTCTGGATTCATTGTGTATCTCACATTTGTGGTGATTACATTTTGTAGATCCTGCTCGTGTTCTTAACAAGTGGTAATGTATAACTTTTCCTTGGCATACATTGTGGGGAAAATATTTTACTTTGTAGATTTTTTTTTCTGAGAAGAAAAAAGAGGGCTGGACATTCCAAAAAAAATTCGGGTTTTTTCTCACAGACCATCACAACATTTTTTTTATTTCAAAGAACCTGAGGCCAAACTTCCCAAACAAATTGGAAGGATCTGAGTTTCTCTCACAATTTTCACCCAATTTCAAAAAAATCAACTGCAAATGAGTTCAGAAGGAAGTTAAGGAGCATTTTAATTTCAACAGCTTTTTAGGGTTTTCCAGAAAAAACCACATTTTCTATCGTAAGTTATTGTTCTATTTTTTTGTTTTTCAGACCATGTGGGACCCAAGAGTTCATAGGGTGTTCAAATGGCTATTTCCTCTCAAACCTCAAAGAAATTTTACATTCAAATCCCAATTGTATGACACATCGGATGCTAGATTGGGATTACAGCTACCTGATGGTCTCAATGATAGTTTTCAGAGTATTCAAGATTCATTGATAACATGCATGATATTTCCTTATGTATGTATATCGTGGATGAATATAATCAAGAAATATATGTCATATGATTTTGAGGTCGACAGATGATTGGTATATGACAGTTTTCTATTGGGATGACAACCACTTTCATATTTTATTTGATGACTCCACTCCACCTTGTAGATAATATCAATGTCCCACATCATGAACTAGTTACCAACGCCCAACATGCATATTATACAATGGTATTGTTCCTTCCATATTCATCTTTGATCATCTCCCATTATATTGGATGGAGATTATTTGGATCCACATGATAGGTATTTGTATTTGGGAGCACTTTCTTAAATTTGTTATTGGTGTATATCTTCCATGGGATTCACTTGGAGGAATTGGACATGAGAGCTCGGTTTACAATGGTGGTTGGATCCATCAAAGATGGTGGCTACCATTTCCTCAATAACTCCTGCCTCTGAAGGTCTACTTCAAGACTATGGTCCACACTTATCCATGGGACTGGTATATGAGCCAGCACTCAAGCTGAGGACAACACTTAAGGGGATGGGTCGGCAGTAGGAGAGTAGGGGTAAAGAGGCCTACAGTGATGGAAGAGGAGGCGATTCAATGCAAGGTGGGCATGGACTAGGTCCACTAGCATTATTAAATTAGGTCCACTATGGTAGTTAGAGGTAATAAATGGGTAGTTAGGATATAATAAAATGTAAGAGGACTTATTAGAAGGTTCCACTGCATCTCCTCTAGAATGTTCTTAGTGATGGTAGCACTATATAGTTAGGTTCAAGAAATGTAATGGGACAAGAAGAGAATTATTTTATTTGAGTGGTAGCCCACAGGAGGATGCCCTCCAAGAGACAAGTGAACATGAGAGGATCCCTTCCATAATGTGGATCCATTGTATGGTGTTGCTCCACCTCAAGGGTTTGGTAATAATAAATAGTGGTTTCTTCTATCTCTTGCTTTTTGGATCTATTGTGTATTCAATATTTTGTGAATTACCCAGACCCATTCCAACACATCTGTGAAGCTATTTATTGTTGAAAATCAACCAACCATCAAAACCTCTTCACTCCTATTCTATTACAGAAATTACATATAATTTCCAGAGTAAACAATCATATGCTCATTCAGTTTTCCATTCACACTAAACAAAGATATATTCATGTTAATGAGTCTCTTCCTCATTCTTCGTGGTTAGAATCACACAAACCCCTAATTCATGTACAGTGGATGAATACATGAATTACCCTTTTAATTCGCTTGTAAATACACACATAGAATCTTACCATATGCACAGAAAACCTAAAGTGTCTCTCATCCATGTAAAATATCTATGACAGATCAATAACCAATTCTATCATTAGTCCATACTTCATCCAGATACCAAAACTCTTCCAATTCATCCTCAAATTTCAGTCAAAGACAATACGAATGACATGAAATTCTATTTCATTCAATAACTCTGTATATACACCATTACTCAGATTTTCTCTTCTCTATTGGCCTGATCTAATAGTATTTGGCCAACCTCTGACTTGATTTACATTAGTTTGGTCTCTTCCTCTCTATTCGTAGACATAGAGTCTATATACAATTTAGGAAACAAACAAAATGTTGTTTAGATACACATAACTTTCTGACTGATCCTAAAATCACTCCAACTATCCCTAAGGTCTCTAAGATCTTCCATAGCAAAACAACTCATCCCTATCCATAGTTCTTCTAGAACTATGAATCATTCTCTAGAATAAATAAAGAAAATCATTTACATTAAGGAATTCAAATTCCTCCTCAAATGTCGAGACCCTTCCTCTGGAGTTTTGTCTCCAAAATTTTGATGGTATTGTTAGATCAACAAATCAAGAAACGCAAGCGTTACGATGTCCCAGATCCACAAGTTGTTGTGGATTCTCCCACCGTGGAAGCGCAGCAGCAACAGGTAGTGTTCTCGGAGGACGATAAGGCGCAGAAGAGAAGAAACACAGAAGAAATCGTCTTAAGTTCTCTACAATTCTTATAGGAGCATTAAGTTTTTCCTCTCTTAGAAAGATTCATGTCTCATGTCAGACATTGAACAAGCCTATTTAGTGATCCATGCATTTTGTTGGCTAGCGTGCAGAGTGTAAGTTTTTGTGTTCTCAGAGGTCTTAGTTTCGATTATCTGTGGAGGAAGAATATAACAAATTTCGAACTTGCAGCCTATTTAGCTATGCTTAAAGCATCAAATGGTGAAATATCTTGCTACTGATGATTGGTTATTAAAGCTTGGTGGAAGGGCTGGATCAAAGTCAACTAGGCGCTCTACCGTTGCTAATGCCTCTACTATGTCCGGGCCCACATCACAACAAAGGGAGTAGTCCATTGAAAAACCTCACCTCACACTCCATCTATGCATGTGGGCATATCAGAATTGGAAAAGGGATGGGAAACAACTCTGCTTACTAT
Organism: Picea sitchensis; assembly: GCA_010110895.2. Lineage (NCBI taxonomy): Eukaryota > Viridiplantae > Streptophyta > Pinopsida > Pinales > Pinaceae > Picea > Picea sitchensis. The sequence goes on along the minus strand of SNQJ01S0141556.1, from coordinate 11,465 downwards.
GATAGCGTGTGGATTGATCTTTTTGTTGACAAGACTGGAAGAATCAACAACAACAACCTACCTTGGAATTCAGCTAAGGCATTTGATGAGTTTAGATAAGCGAGCTATTCTCCTTTTCATAGATCAATTCCTAATAACATCCATTGGCCTTACCGCCATATATGTTATTGTCAATCTACAAGCCACTTCCGTGATGTTATTTTTCTTAGAATGGAAGGAACCTTTCAAGTTGGGAAATGGATGGCTTCTATGGGGAGGAGTGGGTTTTGTTGCTGCATCTATCAGGGTAGCACTTGCAGGAGAAACTTTGACTTCTTTAAATGGAGAACCTCCACAACGAGAGGGATGCTTGCTTTTCACCTACACGCAGGTCGGTTCAATCTTAGCTAATTCTCTTATTGTGTTCAGAGGACATCAACACCTCGGGGAATACATTAAGTGGAGTATGCCTGCCTGGAAAAATCCTAAACGCTTTGAAAAAAAAACATCAAAAATATTTCTGATTATTCACGCCACCTTGAAATTCTCGGTTAGATTTCAGTGCCTGCGTGTGGAAAACTGTGGAAAATGGGTTAATTCTGAGTCCATTTAGCTCTGATTCGTGGCTTGATCCTATATCACTCAAGGTTTATTCCATCTCTGATATAAGTTCAGTGAAACCCAGAAAGCCTTACTCGTCTTAGAAAAATTCTAGCCTGGTTTTTAGGCGATGGTAATTTCGTTTTTGTTCGAGTGCCTCGATTAAAACATTTTTGGGCTTTCTGATCCATTAATTGGGACAATTTTGACATAATTCTGGGATTTGCACCTTTTGATAGATTTCGGCAAATTCAAGGCTCATTTCAATCAGCTCAATTCCAGATTTATAGGCTTTTCCGTCGAACTCCATAGAATTTGAATTTCGTTTGACCGGGGAAATCATGCGCAGAGCTGTGCGATTGTGTTCGCGAAAGTGTTTTAGGGGGTATTGGCTTATAAAAAAGACAAAACGGTGAAATTTAGAGAAATAATGGCGGGTTCATATGAAGATTACGGTACAAAATAGACTATGTGTTTAAGATTGTTCTGATTGGTGATTAGGCGATTGGGAAGTCACATTTGCTTGCACGGTTTGCGAGGAATGAGTTCAAATTGGATTTAAAGGCCACCATTGGAGTTGAGTTCCAGACCAGGACTCTTGTGATTGATCAAGTAGCAGCTAAGGGGTAATGTGATATGGGATACTGGGTCAAGAGAGGTTGCTTACAAGTTCGCTTTGTTTCCTATTTTAAAGCCATTCGTGCTGGTTTCCATGATCTCTTTTCCTTTGGAGGGAGGTTTCTTTAATAGTGTGATCTATAAAACCCTAGGATCAATTTTAGTGTGATTAATATTTTAGTATTTGCAGGATCCCTTTTCGTGTATAGAATATGTGGCCACTTGATGCAGAACCTCAATTGCCAAACCGTTCTGTCGTCACCCCCGGATTTTAGACCCTTTTGCATGAGTATTAATAATATACATATGTTTTTCTCAATGCTTCTTGTTCAGATCATTTTTATTCCATAAACCTTTCATAAATACTTGCAGATTCAACCTGGTGTTCTTTACCTTCCAACCAATAAACGTGCACAAGACGAATGTAAAGAAATCACACATTTTTTGGAATTTTAATTAGCCGGGGCCATCCAATTTGTAAGAGTTTTGTAACTATGGTGGACATTTTTAGAAAAAAATTGCTAATTTAGAAAATTGATCAGAAACTAGCCAATCGCTAACAAATAGCTTATACCATTTTTTTGATTTCAACCAAGTTTGTAGGGGAGAAAGTAAATATTCCCTAGCTATGCAACACGAGTATAGAGAATATGAACAAAGTGACTTTAGAGAGTCTTATCTAGGGAAAAATGTAACCACCCAAATTGGGTTGTGGATGAAAAGACAAAATCTCATACCGTGAGTGGTCAAGCCTGTGTCAGCCTTTGAAATCCGGATCTCATACCATATGTAACACCCATCCATGATGCTAAACAATTAATCTCGTATTGATAACATACACAATAACAACTTTGTTTTTAGCATAATTTCATTGATTTTAATTTACACAATTCTTCTACAATTGCTCAATGATAAATCTAGATAACATGATGAAATAAGTACTATGTTAACTCTATGATTTAGAAATTAAAACAAAAGTATATACAAAGACATTAACCAAATACCACCAAAATACCTTCTCCTTAGTTGTCGAAGTCATCGGTTGTAATGTAGTCCTGAGTGCTTCCAAGCATTCTTTTTCTCATTTTCCCAGAAAGTGAAAGCAATGGAACTCCTCCTCCAACCAGGAGCCTAGCCACTTCCTAGTCTAAGAAACCTTCGCTTGTCCTTCATGCCATGACTCCAAGAACAACAAAAGCACAAATGCTCAAAGAAACTATCACAAGAATTCTTTCCAAGAATTTCACAACCTCTCATCATCCTCAAAACCCTCTCCATCCCTCCTTCCTCACCACTTCCTCCTCCTATTTATCAAGTTTCCATACACCCATTCCCTCAAGTCTCCTCAACCAACCTCATTATTATCCATCAACCCTCCCTATCTAGATTTTTGGGAAAATATTTAAAATAAAACTAAAATATAAAATGACTTGAATTAAAAAACAATAAATAAAATGCAGTCTTCTCTCCACATGATATACATAAACCCTACTATGCTCATTTAATTCATCATACTCCACCATCTATCAAAGTCAAGAAGGTATTTAATGCTTCAGATATTTTTGTATGCAATATAATTTATATATTCAATAAAATATCCAATTAAATAGTTATTAATTTACTTTAATAATTATTACATTAATTAAATTAGTGTAATATGGTAGTATGTTTTAGGCTAGCTGGAATAGATGACATCTCATGTACAAATACCTAATGATAAACAGCCACGTGTGCATAGTTCCTATATGATCACAATTCAAGACATGTAGGACAACAGATCAAGTAATGCATCATTTAATAATCTTTAACGAACACAATTAAACCAATTAATCAATAACTCATTATCACCCTAAAATATAAATAAAACAAAGAGAGTTTTAAACATGGTAGGAACCAAGTGAGTAAACAATAGTGGCATTCCTAATCCCCAATCAGTATTCTCAAACTAATATAGAAGCATCATTCCTTCCTAACCTTCTTCCATCTTCCATCATATCCTCTCCTCTCTATTGATTATGATGGAGCGCCAACTATATTGAACTAACTCCACATAGAACCCATAAGCGGAACTGCCATACATCTCGACCAATCTCCCCCAACAAGCAACTAGCAGTCACATCACACGTCTAGGGGAGCATAACCTCACACAACCCTCCCATGATTCTAGGTTTCTTTGGTGATGTCTTGGCACACTCTCCTCTCTCCTCTTATAGGAACTAGGGTTCAAACCCTATATATCGGTTTCATACTGCAGTAAACTACCGCTCTTAGAGTCACGCCATCAAACAATTCTCCACTCGGGTAAATTCTCTGTGTGTCCCAACAAGTTCACACTTACCAATAGATCATAGTAATATTTCAATCATAAATTAAATAATAAGTACAACATATAGCATATACTATCTTCTTGGATGTCGTAGACATCAAGTCACCTCAACACTATAGTTGTTTGGCTATCGCATATCTCATTAATTTGTAAGTTAATCCACCAATAACTCATATCTATGCATATACATAATAATTTCATATAAGGATCCATATCCGTATTGATGTTCAATTTAAGAAATGCATGTTTTTATCATGTCCTGCATATGTTATGCATCTGCTATCATAACTTGAACTATTATCCACATAGCTAAATTCCACATTTTAACTTGTATGGTTAAACCAAAGAGATATCATCATCATGAGTATATAACAATGAAAATAATATCATGCAACACATAAAAATATGTACATATCTTAAATATTTATCTCAATCTAACTGAGCCCAAACAAATGTTAAGAATTGAATTACTAAGATGAGTAAACAGTGAATATTCTAACACCCTAAAGGTCAAGATATGGGGTGTTACAAAGTCTCATATCATGTTGTTGTTTCAACTGCTTTCCTCCCTTCCTCTTTGAACCATTTTGGTCTCTTCTCTGGGTTCAATTTTCAACAATGCTCATCATCGCTCTTTTCTTCTTTGGTAAATTTCAGTTTGCAAGAGAGTTTCTCTTCCTTTACTATTGTTTAATTTTCTTTCTTCCCATTCCACTTTTGCCTTGCCATCTCTTTCTCTTTGAAGATGTTTCCCCGATACACTAACCTCGGTTTTCCCCATTCAATATTCATCGCTTGGAACAAAACTCACCAAGATTGTGTCCAAAACATAAATAGTACATGGCTTAATATAAGCAGAAACCTTCCGTACTCTATAAGAGTTTTTTGTGTCAAGGAAAACATCTAACATCGAAAAATCCATCTCACGAATTCATCTCAGATATTCCCCACTCCACCACCCTTTCTTAACTTAAGACTTTTCCATTCAATGAAACCTTCTCCTTATAACCCAAAGGATAGAACTATTTAAGTGCGGAAATAAATCATGCCATGATGGAAAAACACTACCAACTTGTTGAGTTCCATGTTGCATTTTACTTTGCCACCATATGAGAAAGAGTTGTGCCTTCAAGATGAAGAAATGCCAATCTGATTTTGGTTGCCTCTTCTTTGATTTGTTGCACATTACAATATACCTCCATCCGGCTCCAACCTAGTTGTCAAGTTTCTCAGCATTAACTTTGCCATCATACATAGGAATTTTTTTTTACATCAAGTTTAAATACCACACGCTTATGTTTGCGAGAGAATGTTTTCCTTGCAAGAGAATTTGAACCATAATTTGAAGAAGAAGAATATGATGGAGATGAAGGAGGTGAAGGGGGAGTTTTGGAGGGGCCTATCCTTCTTCACTTTTTTATTTATTTGAAGATTCCCCTTGAACCGTTCTCTTTCTGCTTCTGTAATAATCATACAACACTTTTACCATCTCCACCATGGCAGCAAGTCTTTGTTCTTCATTTTGAGAAAGTCCTTCTTTGGATGCCATCTTCTCACTTTGAGATGTCTTTCTTGATCCAATATCTCGATCTCCTTCTACAAAAGATTGTCTTCATCACTGCATTTATCTTTCCTGGTAATCTTGCAACCAAACAACCAACTCACAACCGATCGGATACCACTCTGATCCAAAATTGATCTTTTAAATACTTTGTTGTTTGTATTGTGCTATTTTACCTATTTAGGTTCATATGTTGAATTTTAATTAAAGAATGTTGCAACCATATAAGAAATAAAAACAAATGTCATAACACACCAAGATTGATAGTCTCATTAAAGTTTTCCTACGTCTTCATGCCTTTGTCTCAATGGGGAAGGCTTTTTATTAATCTTCAATGCTTAAATAATACAAAAGAAAGGCTTACATAACAAATCCCGAAACTAAACCCTGTGTAGGGATGCCGGTGATGGAGGTGTTGTTATGGCACTGGATGTTATTGAAAAGTCACCGGTTCAAAAATTGAGGGGACAAAACTTAAATATATGTTAAGGGTTGGTGTGGTTTGAGCCGGAAAAGCGATCCCCAGGTGATTTGAATATCTTAGATGACCTTGAGCCGCAGTTTCTAGCTGGGGCTGTGCTTAGTCCCCAAGCAGTCACATGTTCAAACAAAACAACTCCTTAGTTCAATTTTTAAGATCTACAACTTCGACAAAACAAACATCACTGAATATCAAAATGAAATTCTAAGACTTTTGAGTATAAGTCGACTATGCTTGGATCGAAATCTCAGGTTCTGGAGGCACTTTTTCTGTTCACTACTTCCTGGACAGAATAGAATCCATATTCAGACTTCTCAAAATTTATAAATTTTGAATATAAAAACAATGCTTCAACAACCTCTAGACCTCCCCGCATGAATCCCAATGTTGTAACCCTACATCCGCATACCGATTTGCATGCCAAAAACTTAACGTTTCTCGATTTCTGTGCCAGTCTAAATAAGTTAGACTCTGCCAAATTTAGCGGCAATTTCCAAACTTAGCACCATTTAGCCATATTTAGAGAGATTCTGCTAGATTTGGAGGATCACCGCCATATTGAATCCACCGATGCAGGGAACCACCAAATTTAGTTGACTTTCTAGAAGGTGCCATGTGTTAACTCCTCATTGGGACACATGTCAACTCACCATTGATAAGCTAAAGTCCCACCTGTCCCAAGAACTACCAGCTGTCCTTCAGTCCTACCATATCATTGTAATCTTACCATGTGTCATCTATAATGCCCCTACTAATGCCATCAGATGGGTCCCTCCATATCATCCATGGATGCTACTTCCATGTCATTGTACAACCTCTTCCATGTCATCTCAGAGTGGATGCTACATCATTGTATGACCCTTCTACCACTTGTCGTCATAGCTTCCATGTGTCACTAGATGGTGCCACATGTCACCCATGGTGCCATGTGTCACTTTTGTACTGGTCTAAGTCAGCCTTGAAAATGCCAAATTTGACCAACATGTGTGAGCCTCTGGTGTTTTAATGCGTCATGTTGGACATCATCGGTGATCAAAGAATCGCTTAACATTATATGCTGACTCTTGGACCTATTGACTTTGACTTTTTAACTTTTTTGACCTCGGATTCTATCGCTTATAACTTCAAGATAATGGTGTCCATTTCAAAAGGAAAATATAAGTACTAATCAACATCTATTTGAGCCCCACACAATGGCATTATTCTGCTCTGATTCAAATAAATTTTATTTTTAGGCCCTCCTAGACCCATTTTGATCACCAACCCCTGGTGGTTACTGTTGTTTTGGCAGCATGGTATAAATAATATGTTGGAAGAATTGCTTTGTTATATGTTTTAAACTATATACCATACACATATATGTTGTTAATTCTGTTAGCCCTCGCACTGCCTATTACATGTATATCACATGACCTTAAACTAGGGGTCGAGCTTTAGGTCCTTGACCCCTTCTAAACCCCATTTAATACCATTTGTTACTTTAAATATAAATCACAACGTATATGAGTTAAGTCACATGTGAGGGCGCAATGGTAAGGTTTAGATATTTTGGAGGTTATGGAGGTCGTGGGTTAGAACCCCGTCGAATCCATAATTTTGGCAACCCATGCCAATATAGGCTATCGGGGTCACCACGCAGTAATTCCTCATTGGCTTGTTCCATGCCATGCTTCTTCATCATACACTCCATCCACTGTGCACACTTGTCAACCTCAGAATGTCCACTTGATTGTACCCTTTCCCAAATTAATCACAACATTCATGCCAAGTGTCACTCCTTGCAGGGACATGTGTCATCCTTTTTTCCCATGTGTACTTTGACCTTTGACCTAGTTTGACTGGAAATTTGACCACTCATAAATTTTACATATGAACTCCATTCGAGGCAAAATTTGCGTTGTTGGAAAGTTGATGACGAGCTCTACGCAATGATACCATTTTTCAGGATGATTGAAGACCCTTGAGTTTTGATAATTTGTGGATCCCCTAGGACCTATGTGAGTGTTATGTATCCTCTTGAACCACTGTGAGCTGCTTCCTCATATCCCTCATGGATTACACCCTCCTACTAAAATGGGACTCAAAAAGTATGTATATTTCAATAACTTAGTGATGATAATTCACTATTCCATCTTGTTGAATCTTTTGGAATGTAGTCTTCATATTGGGTCTTCAATCTTAGATCTCATGTATTAGATCAATGTACTTATGTCTTGTTCTCTAGAATATGGATCTGAATCTAGGCTCTGTAATTGTAGTTAATATGATATATAGCTTCGGTTCTGGTTCATAAATTTTCAAACTACAAAAGTCTTGTTCAATGAATTTGTGCTATACCTATTCTTGTATTTCAACATCCACTCCCGTCTCTGGTTTCTAAATATAGTCCATTCCAACCAATATGAAACCAATATGTTTATCTATTCTTTTCCCATTTGGACTCTTTGTTATTCTTGATGTATCTGTAGAAGTCCATGAATGAATACTCTATCCATTGTCATTCCCTAAAGAATAGTTATGCTAAACGTCATCACCTGTACCTGCTTTGATTTCTTCTATTCAAGGTATACATCCACATGAACATGAAATAGTATTTTAAAGAGATTCTTATAGAATACACATTTATGCCTCTTATTTCTAGAGGATTATTTCTCCTTTACTAGATCTAGAAAGTTTTGCATTATTTTGATGCTCTTTCCGCTTGCAATCTACATGTTCCAACTTCCTGCACTCTTCCATTTATTCACATTTTAATTGATGAATGTAGAATGTTGACTTAGATAATTTGATCCATATGTATCCCATTAGCTTATTACAAGAAAAAACAATTGTCTATATTGTTGTTGTTTAAAGGCTTTGTAGAAATATCTCTAATGAGATTCCTCTCACTATAGAACAGTATGTATAAGTGGCTATCTAGAAATCTCCCTAACAATATTTATTTCACTCTAAAACAATATGTAAAGGTGGATATCTAGAAATCTCTAATGATATTCCTCTCACTTTCAACATCATACAAGGTGGCAATATAGAACCTCTTTACTAAATTCCTCTCACTCATACAAGGTGGCCATATAGAAATTTACAAAGTCCCTCCCACTCTTATAATTTACAATGAGTGGCTTGCAATCCTTCTAATAGACTTTAGGAGATTTACACATATTCATATTACATTTAAAAATATACATATTTACAATAAAAAAATCGATGGCTTACTTATGGACTAATTCCTTCCCATTTTCACCTTATATTCCCTGCAACTTCCTCGACCTCTTACAATGACTTTGATACCATGTTGAATCATGCATAATCTAATGTTGAATCCAAGTAGCCATTATACCAAACTATAGGTCTTCCCAGAATCCTAGTAACTTGTATAACCTCTCCTTGCGAATACCAAGCACTATGGATGTGTCTAGAGTAGTTTCCCTTGAATACACAGGTACCTGGTCATTCTAGAATGTGACTGTGTAGCCTTCATCCTCAAATGATGAAATTGAGAGTAGGTTTACAATTTAAGTCTGGAACATACAACATATATTTTATTCCCAAAAATCCTCTTGACTCGAGTTGGAATCTTACATATCCATACCCTCTTATTGTTTGTCTAGTGTTGGTTCTAGATCCCACACATCAATCTGTGTCGGATTCTGAGAAATTTAAGAATACTAATCTCATCCCCATCATGTGGAAATATGAGCCACTGTCCATGAACCATTCTTCGATGTCTTCATATATCAATTTTCTAAGACCAACCATCAAGAAGTATTCTTTCCCAAGCCTTTCAATAAGACCATTGACTTCATTTTGAGTCGTTGTTTGTATTCTTGCAAGTGTCTTTACATATTTCATGTTCTTCTTCGGACATAAGTGCAGGTAAAGTGTCCAACACTTCTCAATCTAGTATCCACTCTTACCACAATAAGAACATAGTGTATTGTTCCACGATCCCTTCTTATCATTCCTCCTTTTACTCTGAATTGAGAAATGATCTACCTTCTTCTTAGAGGGATTTACTTGCACAAATTGTCTTCTTTGACACTTCTCCACATCATGGTTACTAGTTCCACGTGAAGCACATCGATAACTAAACCATTCACCAGTGGGAAAAGTCTTTATTCCTTCTCTTGCAGCATGCACATCTTTCTCTGGAGATTCCTTACACATTTTATCTTTCTTTGGAATCGAAGGTAAGGTTAATTGTTTATGTAGGACGTCTTCAAATGAAGTTCTCTTTGCTTCAACTACCCTCGATCAATATCCATCTTGATGGGAAAAATAATAACATGAAGAGTCATCTTTCTCGATCATGTTTTTTGAGGGAGATAGTCTCTCTTGCAGTGGGGACTTTACATTCTCTGCTTGTCCAACTTTACTGATTGATGGTGCCAATATTTGTAACTTTCTTTCTAATTCATGAAAAATACTCATGTGAAAATATTCATGACATATCAGTTGATCTTGCAGCCTTTGATTCTCTTCCTCAAGAGCTTGCAACTACATTCTTAGCTTAGAATTCTCCTTCTGGATTTGTTGATTACTGTTCTTTTTGCAACCTCAATTTCATGAGAACTTTACTGATTTTGACTTCTTGATAAGATCCTTCAAAATATTCACCAACTGAACTCTTGGATCTCATCACATCAACAACTTGCAACACACATCAAAACTAGTTCTGATACCACTTGATACAGAAAACCCTTAGAGAACACTTATTTCTTTACATATATACATGTAATATCTAACTTGATCTAGAATAATTTATTGATCATATTGAGGTGGTTTGTAGAATTCTGGTGATGTGATATTTACCCAAAAACTCATAAACTGATGATTAATTTGTTGATTAGTGAGATGACACAACAAGAGATAAAAGAACTCAAATTACATATAGATACCATACTTTCATTTCATCTTTAAGTTCCCTTCAAGTGAATGAAAACTACTTTATCCATCTCAGATATCAAAATCACATGTAAAATGACTCACATATGCCAATTTAACGGACTCTCTTTAATTCCAGTACTCAAAACAAGAAAATAAGTTCACTATTGAAATCCTTGCAGAATTTTGAGAAATTTGACTATAAAGTCAACCAATTTCCAAATTGGCTTATTTTCACCCTCTTTGGCACATAAAAAAATGCATTAAATGCTAATTAAATGGAAAATTGAGATAAGACTTTTATAAATGACCTCAAATCACTAAATAGACCTCAAATTCATGATCCTTGTGAAAAATCGTGAAAAATGAGTATAAAGTTTCCTAGGTGCTACCATTATACCTCACGACATGCTTTACGAGACAACATATTTAACCTCTTATTACCAAGTAAATTGATACATCGATATGACCTTGAAATACATACCCTGCATTGAAAACTATTCCATCTCAGGATCCGTGCAAACCTCAGAATTCTGTTGATATTGAGAGGGGGGTAAATCAGTATCAAGTACAATTTAAAACCTTTTTCAACTTATACTTAAACCATTCAACTATATCCAATGAGCAATGCACAATAGTATAAGAGTTGCACCAATACACCACAATACACCATGCACAATATATGAGAAATAATCAATAGTTATTGTTCAAGGGAAGTAATGACTTCCAAAGGTAGCTACAGCTTGTTGGAAGATTGATTGTTGTCATTGATGTCAACCTTAGTCATGGGTTTTGGACCGCAAGATTGATGAAGGTATTTGGACATGAAGGAAAATGCACATGCAGATACAACATCCATGGATGGATAGTATGCATCATGCTGTTTCCGGTGGTATGTGGCACGTCACATGGATCCTCATGGTTGAGGAGAAATGAGTTTTTGAAGATGACAAAGTGAATTGAAAAAGGAAGTACATGTAGGCCCTGAAAATAATTAAAGGAAATAATTACAAAAT
>SNQJ01S0141555.1:11005-31557 GCA_010110895.2 Picea sitchensis | reverse complement strand
TAAAGGTGACGTTTTTCCTCTCCTAGGAAAAACGTTTGGCATGTGGGGGGTAGGTGATGTCGTCCAAGTCATCTTCTGGGCCTCCAAAGTTTGATCTCTCTCATCCAATATGCGGGCCCTTAGCATCCACCTGTGGGCTTCAAGCCCCATGGAAGCCCAAGCTAGGCTTGTTCCTCCAAAATTGTCCACCAACAAGGTCCTGCAAAGTCAAATAAGCATGCCCTCCAAGGATCTCAAGTAAAAATATCATGATAAGTAAATCAAGTCAATAAATGAGCCACCTAAGCATTTGCATCAAAGATTACCATGTCAAACAATTAAGTGCTCAAAAACATTATGCGACTTGTCAAGCTTGAATATGGGAGGGTTGACAAGGTGTCCTATTGGGTAGATCTTTCCCTAGGTTAAGGAGTGTTTCCAAGAGATCCCTCTCTAAGCCATGTAAAGTGGGTGAAGTGGTTAGGGTCAAGACTCAATGGCCATGGGGTTCATGACATACAAGGGGTTGTAGTGTCTCATTTATGGGTGCCTTTGTAGAGGGTGTGTGGTGTTGATGTTTTTGGTAGCTGCGGGAGGTTTTCACCTCCAAGAGACCTCCTATGAATGATATCTTGAGTAGAGAAAACCCCAAATCACTTGCGTTGAGAGATAAGGGTACAAGTTAGCCCTATTGAGTAAAGACTAATTTATATTATATTATAAATTAGCTTGTATGCAATTTGTACAAGTCGACCCTATGTGAAAAGGCACTTCCCCTCATTATATTGGACCTATATATATAAGTGCACCCTATCCTCATTTTTGGACACACAACAATGCGCCCTTCTAACACATTTGAGGCAGCCGCATGAGTACTAGTCTGAGGCAACAAAATTCGGCCTGATTTGAGGCATTTCTGAGACAACAGATTGGGCACATTTGTAACAACATATATCTCTATTTGGGTGACTTTCTCTTGGATATCATTCTGTAGCAGATATCCTGCTCTGCTCGGGGGAGGCACTTGAGGATGCCTATGGTTGGGTGGTAATGAAAGAGCATTACCTATGGTTAACCGAGCAAACCCAATTTTTGTGTTATCTGTGCTTGGTTATTCTTCTTGAGGTCCTGATTTTTTACTGCAGTTGTAAACTAGTCTGGAATTTAAAACTTCAACATGTGGTACCTTCGTTTGCAATGCACTTTTTCCAAGCCCATTATTTTGCCATTCTTTGTTTCTTTCATAAATTCAAGGACAAGTTGAAGGCCACTGCCCTGGCATAGTGTCCAGATAATGACAATGTCACCCACAAATACCTAGCAAAAATGAAAAGGCTGGCTCGTGATGAGACCCCCTTTCTCTCAGCTATGCAATTGAGAGCCATTACCCTTGCTTGGTGACCAGATGATGGTAATGTCATACCACTAGATATCCATGAACATGATAGGCCGGCTCATGATGAGACCTATCCTCCACCTAACCTTTTTAAGCATTCATAATCATATTTCTTGTGGGTCCCCCTTTTCTTAAAGATAAGCGTTTCATTGCTTTCTTGGGTGATCCTTGGCGAAGCATCTAGAAGGTTTAGACATTGGCTTTTATCTTTTACCCAACAACAATCCCTCTGAGCCTTCAGCCCCTTCTTCCCATAGAATGAGGGACAACCCCTTCTTGGGTCAATACACCCTAAAATCCCAAGAGATAAGGAAATGGGGGAAAATAGTGATGGAAAGTGGTAAGTATGGTCGGGAACGGTACAATGGCTCTTCAAGGGAGTTCCTAGTAGCAAACCAATCTCCAAGTAAGACCACTTACTAGGGCACAATGTCAACCACCAAGGTGAAGCAGGGCAAAAGGCATAATGTCCAAACATATGTCATGAAATCTAAAGCAGTCTAAGATACAACATACTCAAATGCCTCAAGTATTGAAATGATAGTCACCATAATACTTGACTTGTACCTCATAGAGCAAGGTCGATTGCCTTTGGGAAGCCAGTTGATGTGGTGGATGCCATCTGAAAATATACAACCTATGTGGTGGTGAGAATGGTCTCCATTTGAAAATCTACGACCTCTGTGGTGGTAAGAAGGGTCTCCATCTGTGCAAAAGGATACTGCTAGTCATGTAGTCTCTCGACACTCCATAACTGCAACCTGAGGGCCTCGAGACACAATCTCCTTAGTTATCCACAAAATGGGGATAACAGGTGGAGAAGGACTTTAGTCTTCCATCTAGAGATCAGTGCAGGTCAGGGAGAATAGAGAATAGAGACAACCACAAGTGGGTTTCAACAGATTGGAGCCGCAGCAGTAGGGTCACGCCGTACGATGTTTGCCATACAGTCTTTGTGCATGTGTACGTGGGTTTTAGTAGAGACAGGTGTGTATATGCGGGTTTGCTTTAAGAAAGACTTATACATCTCGGGAAACGTGAAAGTTTAGGGTTGTACAACAGACTAGGAGTTGCTGGGGTTTGCAGATGTTGTCTAAAGTTTTATATATTTCTTTGTGGGCCATTTTCCTAGTAAGGGAGCCCTTGTAAGCTTTGAAGTTATTTGAATGATAAGCTTAGTTGATGGGCATAATATCTTTGTGTATTATGTTTGAGATTTTGGTTTCCTGTATTGCTTCCGCAATTTATTTGAGTTGATTATTTCAACAAGTGTATTTTGTTTTGTGAGATGCTAATTTGATTTACAACAAGGAAATTACTAGATAACAAGATACCTAGGTGTCGGGATTAACGAAATTCAACATGGTATTAGAGCATATGCTCTAAGGAAGCCAAATCTCAGAGCCACAACAATTGATAGCAGATAACAGATCTATTAGATCTGCAAGGAGATCTTAGCAGATCTATAGCCAACAGTCAGAAATCAAGGGTTGGATTGTAGGGAAACAACTGTACTGAAACAAAACTAGGGTTTGCAATCATACGAATTTGTATGTGAGTTGCAAAAGGAACAATCACATACATACACGAGTTTACTTAAGGAAAGTCGTTTACATATGTGGGTTTCAGTAGTGACAGGTGCGTACAAGATCATACTGGTCAGTACAGGTGTAGTTTCAACAACAGGTTATTTCTAGGGCAGTTTATCAGGTCTAAGGGATGGCAACAACAAGTCTGTGAGTTGAAGACAGATTTGATGGAGCATCCAACTTCCTATCTTGGAAAGCAATAATTACTTTGGTTTTGAAGGTATATGACCTTTGGGAGATAGTGGACAAAGCTATTGTTCCATCAACATATCTGCTAGCTTTGGCAACTCACGAGAAGGAGATTAAAGTTGAGCGGGTAATCTTGGATTCAATGAAGGATTCATCTAATTCCTCACTTGTCCAAGAAGAAGATGACTAAAGATATGTTTGATGCCCTGGTAGGATTATTCTAGAGCACTAACATGAATAGGAAGATGGTTTTAAGAAATAAACTTAGATCTGTGTAGATTTCTAGATCTGACAATGTTACCATCTATTTCATGAGGATCACTTAGGTACGTGATCAATTTGCAGCTATAGGGGAGAAATTGGATGACATAGAGCTCGTGAATGTGGCATTGAATGGTTTTCCTAAGTCTTGGGAACCATTTGTCAAGGGAGTTTGCGCTCGGGAAAAACTCCCAGATTGGCAGAGGCTTTGGGATGATTGTATCCAGGAAGAGACTTAGGAGGAGTTTAAAAGCAACAAGTAGGGAAGTAGTGATGAGAACTTGGCCCTTGTTAGTAAGACAAGGGCGGGCAAAGGAAAGGGTTCCAACAAGAAAGATAACAGTGATGGAGGAACATCGCAATTGGTGAAGAAAAAGACTTGAGTAAAATCAAGTGCTTCTCCTGTCACAAGAATGGACAATATGCATCTCAGTGTCCAGAGAAGAAAAAGGGAATAAGAAAGACGCAAACATCAACATGAACAGAGACACAACTATATGAGTTTGCAGCGAAATTGGAGAAGGATTTCTCACTAGTTTCTTGCCTTTCTACCAACACAACTACCACGAGTGCGTGGTACTTGGACAATGGTGCATCTCGTCATATGATAAAAGCACGGGAGCTATTCAACAGTTTGTCGAAGAGGGACCCAACGGTTCATGTGGAGGTTGGTGATGATGCCAAGTATGCAGTGAAGGAAGAGGGAATGGTTTTGTTCCAGCCTGAGTCAAAAGGTTCGTTTGATGTTGAGGATGTGTGTGCCTTATGTACAAGGACTGAAGAAGAAATTTCTCTTAGTCTCAGCTATGGAGGACAAGGGTTTTGATGTTACTTTTCAGAGAGGGCAAGTACTCGTTCATCCAGAGAAAGCTAGCCCAAACACAATAGTGGTTGTTGGTGTTAGAGGGGGCACTTTATACAGGTTGCAAGGCAAGCTTGTTCAGGCTTTGGTACATGACAGTGACAGCCTGTGTGAGCTATGCAACAGGAAGTTGGGACACTTGCACTATAGGGCGTTGCTGATTCTTAGGGGGATTGTTACAGGTTTTCCAGAGTTCAATGTTGAGCAACATGGAGTGTGCAGAGGGTGTGCACTTGGCAAGAATGCCAAGGCTGCTTTCCCAAGCAGCGAGAGTAGGTCCAAGGGGATCTTGGATCTTATACATTCAGATGCAAGTGGGCCAATGTCAGTTGCATCAGTGCAGGGAGTGTCATACTATGTGACATTCATTAATGACTTTTCCAGGAAAACCTGTATCTTCTTTATGAAGACCAAGGATGAGGTCTTCAGTGGGTTTTAGGAGTTTAGGACTCAGGTGGAGAACCAGATAGGAAAGAAGATCAAGGTCTTGAGGTTAGATAATGGGGGAGAGTACACCTCCAATGAGTTCAAGGATTTCTGCAAGGAGGCAGGGATCAAGAGGGAGTTGACAATCTCATACAACCCTCAACAAAATGGGTTGTGGAGAGAAAGAACCGATCCATCATCAATTTTTCCAGGGCTATGATACATGACTAGAAGTTGCCTATGTTTCTTTGGGCAGAGGCGTGTAACACAACAGTATATGTGCAAAACAAGAGTCCTCACAGGATATTTGGGGACAAGACTCTGGAGGAGGCATTCTCAGGGGTGAAGCCAAAGATAGGACATTTGAGGATCTTTGGTTGTCCAATTTACATCCATGTGCCTGTGGACAATAGGATGAAGTTGGAGCCTTCAGGACATAAGGGTATATTTGTGGGTTACAAAGAGACCTCAAAGGCTTACAAGATCTTCATACTAGTGCAACGGAAGATAGTTGTGAGTAGAAATGGTAAATTCGAGGAGAACTTGGCATCTAGGAAATATCTGGAGTCATCAACAATGACAGAGGACAAGGAGCAACATGATTCGAAGGATGAGCAACTGTCAACAACTTCTAGTATAGGGAGTCAGACTTTAGGTGGGGAGGAGTTAGCCGCTTCCAGTTCTGTCAGGAGACCCAGATGGCTATTACAAACATTGAGGGATGCCGGTGAGGCTCCTATGAGTGCAGTTAGGGAGGGCAGGTCTTCGAGGAAGTTTATGAACTAGATGGCGCTTATGAGTAGCGTCATTGTTGTTGAGCCTTCTAGTTTTGAGGAAGCAACAGATTAGCAAGTTTGGCGGGATGCCATGGTGGAGGAGTACACCTCTATAATGAGGAATGGTGTTTGGGACATAGTGTCGAGACTGGAGGGGAAGTCAGTTGTGAGTTCCAAGTGGCTCTACAAGATCAAGCATGTTGCAGATGGTAGCATCGAGAAGTTCAAGGCGAGGTTTATGGCGAGAGGGTTCTCCCAGAGAGGAGGAGTGGACTACGAGGAGACATTTGCTCCAATCGCCAGGTATGCTTCTATTCGAGCTATTATTTCTATTGCTTCAGTTATTAGGTGGAGGATTCCCCAGATGGATGTGAAGACATCTTTCCTCAACGAGATCATTGAGGAGGAAGCATATATAGAACAACCTCAGGGCTTTGAGGTACATGGGAGGGAGTTTCACGTGAGTAGGCTTAAGAAAGCCTTGTACGGACTCAAACATGCACCTAGGGCATGGTATTCTAGGATTGACAGATACTTGCAGAGTATGGGCTTTACCAAGAGTGAGGTAGATCCTAACTTTACTTCATACTTGTTGGGGTTGATCCATTCGTCTTGGTGTTGTACGTGGATGATTTGTTTGTCACAGGTGTAGAGGAGCTTATAGTAGGGTGCAAAGCAGATTTGGCTACAAAGTTCGAGATGAAGGACATTGGCTTGATGCATTATTTCTTGGGGTTAGAGGTATGGAAGAAATCGRGAGAGATCTTCCTTGGTTAAGGGAGGTACACAATAGAGATCTTGAGGAGATTCAAGATGGAGGATTGTAGACCRATGGCTACACCTATGGTTACCAATTTGAAGAAGGTTATCACTTCAGATTCAGAGTTGGTGGATCCAAGGATATACAGGCAACTGGTAGGGTCCTCGATGTATTTGATCAACACGAGGCTAGATATATGTTTTTCTATGAACACCTTGGGGTCAGTTCATGGTGGAGTTGAGGCATGTGCATTGGATAGCAGCGAAGCCTGTGCTCAGGTACTTGAGAGGTACAGTGGAGTATGGATTGAGGTATCTTGGAGGTGATGGAGTGAGGCTGTAGGGATATTCAGACTTAGATTGGGCAGGGAGTGTGATAGACAGAAAGAGCACCTYGAGGTGTTGCTTCAGTTTGGGATCAACAACGATTACATGGTTTAGCAGGAAGTAGACTTCTGTAGCACTCAGTTCAACAGAGGTAGAGTATATGCARCGAGTATGGCTAGCTGTGAAGCCATTTGGCTTCACAAGTTGCTTACATGTTTGTTTGATCAGGAGTTGGAGCCTACGGTGATAGACCACGATAATTAGAGTTGTATCAAACTCTCTAAGAATCCAGTATTCCATGACAGGTCCAAGCATATTGAGATCATGTGTCACTTCATTCGAGACAAGATCTAGAAGGGAGCAGTGAAGCTTCAATATGTTTACATAGATGAGCAGGTTGCAAACATTCTGACAAAACCCTTGGTTAAAGGGAAGTTTGTGTTCTTCAGGGGCAAACTTGGAGTGGTGTAGAATACCTTCCTCACTAAGAGGGAGTGTTGATGTTTGTAGTATCAGACAGGTACTTCAGCACGAGTCTATGTGTCTAGATGTGTGGAAGTCGTCCAAAGCCTTCTACCTTGGTAATTTACTTTAATTAAATGAATTATTAAGTTAAAGTACTTTTATTAATTAGTTGAGTTTATTTAATTAAAAGCTAAAGTGATTAACATTAATGAATTAAATATTAGCCGTTGATCTCAAGTGAGGTGAGAAGTAATCTCAACTGTCAATCACTTTGGAGATTAGGGTTAGGTCATAACTCAAGATTATAAAAGCATGGCAAGGGTGAAGGAGGAGACACTTGATACTTTTTGATACAATGAGGGTTGGATCACGAAGTGTTGATGTTTTTGTAGCTTCAAGGAGTTATTCTCACATTGGCCTTGGTGTCAGGCATGTGGGAATCTTTGTTGGTACTCACATTGCATTTTTATTTTGTGAAAACCCCTTTTATGTAGTTGGGGCTTGGAATTGTTATTGTTGGGGCTTGGCACCCACTTGGAGGAATAAACAATTCTAATTTAATGTTGAGTTTAGAAGGGGCTCTTAAACTCACTCATTAGACTCCTATAAAAGGAGAGGCAATGTTTCCACAGATGAGCAGGTTGCAAACATTCTGACGAAACCCTTGGTTAAAGGGAAGTTTGTGTTCTTCAGGGACAAACTTGGAGTGGTGCAGAATACCTTCCTCGCTAAGAGGGAGTGTTGATGTTTGTAGCATCGGACAGGTACTTCAGCACAGGTCTATGTGTCTAGACGTGTGGAAGTCGTCCAAAGCCTTCTACCTTGGTAATTTACTTTAATTAAAGGAATTATTAAGTTAAAGTGCTTTTATTAATTAGTTGAGTTTATTTAATTAAAAGCTAAACTAATTAACATTAATGAATTAAATATTAGTTGCTGATCTCAAGTGAGGTGAGAAGTAATCTCAACTGTCAATCACTTTGGAGATTAGGGTTAGGTCATAACTCAAGATTATAAAAGCATGGCAAGGGTGAAGGAGGAGACACTTGGTACTTTTTGATACAGTGAGGGTTGGATTACGAAGTGTTGATGTTTTTGTAGCTTCAAGGAGTTATTCTCACATTGGCCTTGGTGTCAGGCATGTGGGAATCTTTGTTGTTTCTCACATTGCATCTTTATTTTGTGAAAACCCCTTTTATGTAGTTGGGGCTTGGAATTGTTATTGTTGGGGCTTGGCACCCACTTGGAGGAATAAACAATTCTAATTTAATGTTGAGTTTAGAAGGGGCTCCTAAACTCACTCATTAGACTCTTATAAAAGGAGAGGCAATGTGAGGAGGCACCACACATCTTATTTTGTCACCATGGTGTTTGCATGACTGAGTGAGCACTCTTGCCAAGGAGATTGGGGTTCCAAATTTCAGCAAGGAAATTCTTCGCTTTGGCAAATCTAGCCTAGGGTTTTGTCTTTCTTTTTTTTGATTTTCTACCAAGAAAGAGAGGCCGCACGTGTGAGGAGACATGCTACACATGTGAGGGAAAACAGGCCGCACGTGTGAGGGAAAACATGCCACACGTATGAGGGAAACAACCACACGTGAGAGAAAAAGACAACCGCATGTGTGAGAGAAGAAGATAACCACATGTGTGGGATCCATACGGATCTGTACGACGCATTAATTTCAGGACGTACCACACGTGCGGATCAGGCAGGCTGTACAAGGTGATGTTAGCTGGGTACAACAGCAGATTTGTAAGTTGGTAGTTTTTCCGGAATTTTTGCGGAAGTTGTAATTTGTTGAGAGGAATGGTTTTTGTCCTCAAAATTTCTCAATCTGAAATTTTACTAAACAAAGATTTGTGTCTCTTGTGCATGGATGTTTTTTCTCTGATCTTTGTGCTTCTGCTATAATTTTCTGTCATAATTTCAGTGTAAAATTATTCAGTGACAACAATACTAGTTTACTGTTCGAGGTCACTTGGAAGTAATTTTCAGATCTGAAATTGAATATATTGAATGCTTAAAATTTGACACGAAGGACTATGATTCAAGGAGATCTTGGATAGGTGGAGAAGGACTTCCATCTAGAGATCAGTACAGGTTAGGGAGAAGAGAGGATAGAGGCAACCGCAAGTGGGTTTCAGCAATTGGAGCCGCAGCAGTAGGGTTGCGCTGTACTACGTTTGTCGTACAGTCTTTGTACACGAGTATGCAGGTTTCAGTGAGACAGGCGCATATATGCGGGTTTGCCTAAACAGAGGCACGTACATCTCAGGAAACATGAAAGTTCGGGGTCATACAACAGACTAGGAGTTACTAAGGTTTGCAGGTGTTGTTTAAAGTTTTCTGTATTTCTCTGTGGGCCATTTTCCCAGTAAGGGAGCCCTTGCAAGCTTTGAAGTTATTTGAATGATAAGCTTAGTTGATGGGAATAATATCTTTGTACATTGTGTTTGAGATTTTGGTTTCTTGTATTGCTTTTGCTATTTATTTGAGTTGATTATTCCAGCAAGTGTATTCTGTTTTGTGAGCTGCTAATTTGATTTACAGCAACAAAATCACTAGATAACAAGATACCTAGGTGCCGGGATTAAGGAAATTCAACATATCTCTCTTTCTTCCATTAATGCCCCTGCGCTCTTAGTACTGCTGTACTGATGCTGCTGTTTACTCTGCTGGAAGAAGAAAGGTGTCATAGCTGGAACACAGTGTGAGTTACACACAGGTTAAAGTAACAAAGAGTATCAAGACATTATTCTAGTTTTATGATTGAGTCCTTCAGAATCATGGAAGGAGGGTGGCATTCTTTCATGTCCTCAGGAGTCAGAACTATTCCATGCCCATTTTCCATTCTCTCATGGTTTCTGTATGGTGCCTCATTGAGTTCCTTAACCCTGAAGAAATAAATGCCACCGTCAACTTAATATCTGCTAATGAAAGCTTCCCCATGATGCTAAATGTGAAGTAACATGCCTCAGCAGAGACACATGTAAAGTCTAGATTGCACCAAATCTGACGACAGCCTCTAAAGCTGTAAGAAGAATTCATATTTTGTTTGGATTCTTGAATAAAGCTTGCTCACAATCACACAGGAATATTTTATGCCTTACTGCCTCAAGAAATTCTCCCAATGTCGTAAGGTGATTAATTCTCTGTTCTGTTAATCTAGTGGTGTAACCTTTCCACCATATATCTGCTTTACCTTCAAGCATTGAGATACAGAATTGTATTTTCTCCAGATTGGCAAAGTTAAAAGTATTAAAGAACTTTTCTACCACTAAAATTTAGTGATGTAAGTTTCGGGCCTAATATTAGTATCTTATTTAGGCACTTCCTTTCCACGCTTTTAATATTTCTCCAAAGCTTCTTGATGATGCATGTTGATAAAGTTCCTCTTAAACTACTTGAGGTAGTGCTCGCTGCTATCATGTTCTGCAAGTAACCCAAATTTTGTTGATAAAACCATCCCTAGTTCTCAAGGCACAGACTTCTTGTGCAGAATCTTCTGTTTATTTGGTGGCATCTTGCCGTACCTCTTAGAAAGTTTCTACAAAATTGTAAATTCCTGTCATCTCTATCTCTACACAAGGAATTTGAATCTGCTCTTATACCACTTAATGCAGGGTTAAAAAACATAAACCAGCAGAATACCAAGCATTTTTGTCATAATTGTTTATTGTAATCCATTCTCCTAAAAACAGAATTTTAATGTTATATACTTATCTAAAAACATATCTCTAATAATAGTGTTCCAAAAAAATTATTTTATTATTCCTATGCTATCCTTACAAATAAAGGATACTCCTCTATCAGATCTCCCTTCTGGGACTTGGAGCCTGATTGTTCCTTTTAGTTTATGATATATGGTTTGCACCCTGATTCTTGTCTATCCATAAACATCATTTTTGAACACCTGTCAAAATTAACCTGCTGGTGGAAGATTGCTCTTAAAACTTTCCTTTAATGAGATAGTAGGTGTCATTGATACTGTCCATAAACATCATTTTTGAACACCTGTCAAAATTAACCTGCTGGTGGAAGATTGCTCCTAAAAATTTCCTTTAATGAGATAGTAGGTGTCATTGATACTGTCTGTCATCATTATTTATATCTGTTTCAATTCTTCTTTTCAAGTATTTGGTTGAATGCAAAAACTTGATTTCAGTTCGTGCTAAAGTGAACAATGATGGCACTTGTTGATAAGTGCTGCATCGGGGGGGGGCGGTAACTTTTAGGTTTGACCCCAAAGACGGCTTTTTTAAACTCTATTGGTCATTTCATCCTAGTGCGCACCTTTATCAATATCTGGCTCTACTATGTTGCATTTTAGAGAAGTTTACATATTTTGTGGCATCAGACCTATGTGTAATGCAATGCACATAAATTTGTGTTCGTGCACCTTTCTGAAACTAAATAATAATATAAGGGTTCTCAAGCATAACTTATGTACTATCAAATTTGGGGCATATATGATAGATAAAATTTCTGTTTTATTTTTATTCCTTGAATTTTGTTCGAGGGCATGCACGATATTTGAATTTTTCTTCCCTATTTCTTCATCACATGTAAATGTTGTGTGTTTCTCAGGATATGCAATCTGTTGTTGACACAATGATGCGCCAACTATTGTCTAAGGAGATTCTCCACGAGCCAATGAAGGAGATAGGAGAGCGATATCCTAAATGGTTGGAAGAAAGAAAATCTACAATTAGCAAAGAGGATTATGAACGCTATTCTTGCCAATATGAACTTATCAAGCAACTTTGCAAAGTATACGAGGCAGAGCCAGACAATTTTGATAAAATAGTTGAACTTATGCAGAAAATGCAAGACTGTGGTCAACCTCCAAGTGATATTGTTCAAGAGCTCGCTCCTGGCCTTAATCTTGGAAGTGAAGGAGGTCCAGCGTATGTTTTCTTATAATTTATTTTCAATATGTAAATGTAGCAATAACATTGATCGCATGCATTTATGATGTTATGTCCACTTTTGCCTTTTATGATCTACAATATTGTAGGAAAGGGTCTTGGATCAATTGATTGGCTTTGATTGCTATAAAATAATTTTGATGATAAGGTTTTCTGCCCCTTTTCCTATTACTTTTCACTGTGCTGTTGTAGATTGGTCAACCCTGAGTTTGTTCCAAGGTTAGAATTATTACCGTAATCTGCATGTCCTGTATAAATATGCATGGCTGCCCTAGGAAGTTTAAACATACAATCTGTTCTTAAGCTAAAAGGCTTTCTTTGTGTTTTTTGGTTTCACCCCAATGAAATATCCTTTTATTATGTGACATTAGGATGAATCAGAAGCAAATAGGGTATTTGAAAGCAATAAGGACTTTAGTATATAATCTCTCCCTGCCATATATGATAAACAATTTGGACAATATCATGTTTCTTTGTCGAACTGGTGCCAGTTTGTGTGTCTCGTATTGCCTACTCCTACTTAGATGACAATGTTGCTTTTCTGTTGGCTTGCAGCTCAGAGCTGAAGGCTTCTTGTGTTGCTCTCTCTTCTTTTCTCCACTTATTTCCTATTTCATCTTTACTCTTATCTCCTTTCTTTACATATTTGCTTAGTTTAACTTTATTTTTGAAATTACCTAGAATCTAGGGGTCATCTCTATTTTGGACTGTTTTGTAAATATTTAGATGCACAAAAAATTTGACATCTGGAGGTCCATTATTATAAAGCTGATTATAATTTATTCAAAGAAGACTATGAATTTAACTATGTTGCATGAGCTTCTGGAACGTGGGAATGCGGTAATTGAGGGTGGAGGGTGGGGTGGGATGCGGGAATGGGTTTCTGGAGTGGCTGGAAGTCCCCTCCCTCAAATTTCCAGGGAACTGCAAACATATATATTACAAGATTTGAAAACTATATCAAAATCCAAGACTCTCTTCTTTTCTCCACTTATTTCCTATTTCACCTTTACTCTTATCTCCTTTCTTTACATATTTTCTTAGTTTAACTTTATTTTTGAAATTACCTAGAATCTAGGGGTCATCTCTTGTTGAATTTAAAGCAGCTGCAAGAGCCATTCTCTGGGAGGATGGCAAAGACCCTAGCCAAGATCTAGGGCCCCTAGTGCACTCCTGGGGTTCTTGGTCTGGGACCAAAACAGTCAGTGCCATGGCAAAAGACCCTTGTTAGGGCCCCCAGTATATGACTGGGGTTCTTGGTCTGGGACCAAGCAATAAAGATCCCTGAGAGGGCCCCCAGTATATGACTGGGGTTCTTGGTCTGGGACCAAGTAGTTAAAGTCCCTAGATATGTCTAGGGACCCTGGAAATGTTCCAGGGTACCCATGCCTGGGGCATGGATTGATCCTTGGTCTTGTACCTTGGTGGATAAGGCCCCAGAAAAGTTCTGGGGCAACTTGGTCTTTGACCAGGCAATTGTTGGTATATGTCCCTCCTTGAAGGTGGACATGACGGCATGAGGGATGTATCCCATATGCAATGATNTCTAGCAAAAGTTAGGTTGAATGTACAATTCCTATGAGCTAGAGACAAACAATCTTCCTTATGCAAATAATGTAAATGTAATGATCTAGTGCGTTGGCACGTGTAACTTTATCCACCATGAAAAGAAATTCGAGTTGCCTAACTCAATTGTATAAGTCGACTTTCATATTTAGTCTGAGTTGTCAAACTCAAGTTGTATGTCTGGTCAAAATCAAGTTGGCAAGTCTTGTCGCATGTTGCATGTTGCATGCATGTCTAGTTGCATGTTGAGTTGCATGACGAGTTGCATGCATGTTGCATGCCGGGTTGCATGTATGTCAAGTTGCATGCATGCATGTCAAGGTTGCATGTTGAGGTGGCATGCAATAGCCAAGTCGAGTCACAAGTCAAGTTTCTAATTCGAGTTAAGTTGACATGCAAGCACCTTCTAATTAAAGCCCCTTTTCCTCCCCTTTACACGCCTATATA
This sequence comes from Picea sitchensis, assembly GCA_010110895.2. Taxonomy (NCBI): domain Eukaryota; kingdom Viridiplantae; phylum Streptophyta; class Pinopsida; order Pinales; family Pinaceae; genus Picea; species Picea sitchensis. The sequence goes on along the minus strand of SNQJ01S0141555.1, from coordinate 17,586 downwards.
TTCAGAGCTCGACCCCCTCTTCCATATACTTGTTATGCAGCACAAGGGAAAGGAGATAGGGCTGTGAAGGAGGATAGGATTGCTGTACATTTCAGCAGTGAGAGTCCGTGTGCAATACTGTCCATATCAGCAGTAAGAGACAGCTTGCATTGCTATACATACCAACAATACAGAACAACGAATATGGCTGTACATACCATAAATACAGAACAACGAATATTACTGTACATATCAGCAATGCGGAACAGCAAATATTGCTGTACATATCAGCAATACCGAACAGCGAACAGGGCTGTACTTATCAGCAATAAAAGTCAGCAAATAAGGCTGTTTATATCAGCGGTAAAGTCAGTAAAGTCGTGTCGTTTGCTGGTCTATCAGTCAGATATTTTCATGGTGGAGTATTGTAATTGATCTTACATATTACTTGCAATAAAGGAAGATTGTTTGCTGGGGTTTTTCTCTCTGTATAGGTTTTCCCAAGGGTAAATTCTTGTGCATGTGTGAGATTCTATTTTGAGTTCTTCTTCTACTTCTGTTCATCATTTCGAGTATTAATTTGTTGGTTGATAAATCAAGTTTTATTTAAAGCGTCGAAGAAACTGAAGTAATAATCCGCATATTGAATCAAACTCGATGCGCCCTATCACAAGCTAGATGTGCCTCCTCACAAGTTAGATGCGCCTCCTCTCTTTGGATGTGCCCCTCCACTAGCTTGTGTGCATCCTCTCTAGAATGCACCCCTCCACTAGCTTGTGCGCCTCCTCTCTAGAATGCGCCCTTGCTCCAACACTTGCACCCAACCTCCAAGAATACTCTTCAAGGAAGCTTGTGCCCTCAATGTCTTCTCCTCCAAACCCTTGACCTCATGCACTCTTCTTCTCTTCAAGAAATGCACCCAAGTCTTCTTCCTCTCCTTCACTCAACTCTCTCAAGTGACAATAAGCCTCCTTTTCCCGCCTTTGCCTCCTTTAGCCTAATCCATAAGGCTAACCTAGAAAACCAAGGGCTCAGATTCACTCTAAGCCTTTCTCCAAGATGAGTGGATGAGATTAGATCTCATAAACCCACTTAAGTTTCCATAGTTTGCTTTATGTTTATTTATTCACACTTGAGTGAATTAAATGTCACTTTATGACTTAAGTGACTAATTTCACTTTATGACTTAAGTGAATAAAGTCAAAGTGAAATTAGAACATAAAGTAATAGCATGAGGGTAATACTCTCCCCCTTTGTGTTTAGAGACTCACAAACACAAGGGGACCACTTTCCTTGCTACCCAAATCTCAACAAAACATAGGTGCACAAGCAGGTTATCCCAAGAAAGAAAACCCAAGAAAAACACGCTCCTGATGGTGGTTGGGGCGGAGGATGAATAAGTAAAAGCACTCATAACATGCAGTGCCATAGAACTCCTAGCTGCCGTCTAGTGGAGGTTCTTCTGAAAGAAGATGAGTTTGAGTGACAACTGCGGTAAGGTGCAAAAATAGAGAATGGATATTATGGCTCACATGCTCCAAATAGGAAACTGTATTAACAAGTGTTAACTGATTATGACAGACATCTATCACAGTAGCATCTATATCTGCTGTCACAAGGACAGAAAGGGGAGTGATAAGAATAGACAGCCACTCAACTTTTCTCTGGAATAATAGGTAATTCATAGATTTCATCCTTATAGAGAGAGAAATTCAAAATATATTAGAAATGCCATTCCTCAACTCAGTGTAGGATGGCATGATGAATTGAAGTGGCGTGGAATACGTATTATCTAATAATTCCAATGACAGTTCAATGCTTATGGTCCACGAATTGCCACTGGCAACACCCATTACATATATATATGGTTCATGATTTATCATGACCCAATACATGGCTTACTGTAAATGTCTATTAAACAAGTGTACACACAATCCTTGGTCATAACTGGTAAATAGGAACAGGCATGAAAATGAATATATATGAATGACCAAATGAAGATTGGGAACCTGTAAGCTGGTAAATACTAGAAGAATACTTAGATCATCCTTCAAAATACCCTGACTTTTCTTTTATCAAGTGAAGGTGTATTTCTTTCCTATTCAGGATACATGTGTCTTTGCATCAGATAAAATCCAACATACAGTATCCAAATGTTACACATGTCAATTTGAGACAGGTGAAAAGATAAGATGAGAACATTGTTTATGCAACTTCATTTACATATTGATACACTAGTGACTGTCACCTGATGGTTACCAATTTCGCTCAAGAAAACTTGATAGATTCATAACTAGTTCTTGCTGCAAAGCCTTTTTCTACTTTCTGCAACAGCATCTGACTTAAGACCAGTGCCAATAAGGATCTCATGCAACTAACTTCGTCACAACACTAGGAAACATAAATCAGTCTTTTCTCAATGCAAGGGTATATTGCATGAACATTGTGGTCTGTATTATTATTCTTTGAAGTTCTTTGAAATCTTTAACAAATCGCTTGACTATATCCTCTATATTAAAAAATCTTTGTAGTTGCTCCAAAATCTCTCATTTCTCAAAACTATACAAAGTACCATGCCGATATTGAAGCTTAGGAAATGGGAACAACAAAAATCCATATGTGAGTATAGAAAGTGGGTCAAATTGTCAATTGCATTTCAATGCCATGCTCTATCATATAAGTGGCCCGTATAGTCTGCATAAATCTTTGGATATGTAGGAAATTACAAATATATTGAAAATATTATTGAGGGCTTTGTAGCTTTCTTTTTCTTTTTCCTACAACTATTCAGAAGTTGATGACATCTTATCCTTCATCCTTTGTGTTGTCATTTTTGGTTAGACTGGAGAACTGCTCTCTATTCCAACTTTTAATCTGCAGCACGACATTTAAGTTGTCAAATGTTCTGCAATATTATGATCGTAGGCAAGCCTCACTCTGTCAATACACTTCTCTTCAACAAGTTTCAGGATTGCAAATTCTTTTCTTTTCTGTTTAATGCCATCCACATTAATAGTGGTTCTTGCAAAGCTATGTGATTTAAACATATTAGTTGTGCTTTTTCTGGTCTAATTAGGAGTGCTAAATTGATGCATAAACCCAACATTTAGAATCAAATACAGTATTGTGCTAACTTCTGAATTTGTCTTGGGTATGCAATGCGTGGAAATGGTTTACCAAAATGTAAAATCACATGGCTCAGGGCTGTTGATATGTCCTAAACTTCCATTTGGGTGCTTGCATTTGCATTTAGTTATTGAAAAAAGTCAACTGTTGTACATTCTAAAGCTTGAAAACCACAAATCTTTTGATTGATTATTCTCTGTTGTGTTCTTGTCAGGCTCTCCGAACTTTTTGTGTGTTCTTGTCAGGCTCTCCGAACTTTTTGGAGATAATTCCGGGTCGAATTGCAGTATCATGTAAAGTTGTACGTTGAAATCCCCTTGTGTAGGAATCATAGTTCAATTCATTGTGATATTACATTTGTTGTCTGACCAAAAGATTGGCTCACAAGAATTCCTGATGGGAATATATCGATCAACACTGCTTTGCATTTAGTTATTGAAAAAAGTCAACTGTTGTACATTCTAAAGCTTGAAAACCACAAATCTTTTGATTGATTATTCTCTGTTGTGTTCTTGTCAGGCTCTCCGAACTTTTTGGAGATAATTCCGGGTCGAATTGCAGTATCATGTAAAGTTGTACGTTGAAATCCCCTTGTGTAGGAATCATAGTTCAATTCATTGTGATATTACATTTGTTGTCTGACCAAAAGATTGGCTCACAAGAATTCCTGATGGGAATATATCGATCAACACTGCTTTGCATGGAATGCGTATCACCATTTGAGACATTGGTCTAAGCTGAAGCCTGAAACATATTGTACTTTTTAGCATTTCATTTGTTTTTCTTCGATCTCTGGTGAAAGGTGGGTTGAAATAACTTGTGCTGTCTTCCAATTCTTGTTTATGGAAAGAGATATCTTTCCATTTTGATATCTCTGCCTAAAAATATAAGACTGAATTTCACGTAAATCACTTCTTTTATCTAATAAATTCTTGAGTAAAGAAAAATATGTCAATGCGAGTAAAGCAATGTCTCACATGAAATCACTGTTGACTGCGTATCTATATTATATATCAATATGGCTCAAACCCCTCTTCTGCACATATCTGTAATCTTTCTTAAATTGCATTTGCAGATTAGCTAATTCTCAGGGCAATGAGAATATCTTGGCTAAATTCTGGGCATTTCTTATATAAAGTTATGTTAGTCTGTGAGACTTCGTTTATTCCTTAAATTTCGAAGCCTAAATCTTTTAGTATTCGAATATATAGTTTTCCTTCTGTTTTCTTTGAAAAATGATTGATTATAGTAAATATTGTTATTGATTTCTGGTTTATCACTGCGTGGATGATTTTTCCACTGAGGTGTTTCTGGTGAACTCCTAACTCATAATCAGGGCAAATACTGACAATAAGAACAATGGGATTTCAACTTCATGTAATTTATTTAATTTTTAAAATAAATTGATCGCTGATTGTTTTTATATTTAAACACTACTTTTCAAAATTAAACTGTTTTGTAAAAGCTAATTAATAAGATATCCCCAAATAAGCAGTAGTTATGTAAAGTTTTGATTTAAGAAAACACCTTTTTAACTAATATTTCCACTGTAAAGAAATACAAAGGTTGGTATAAGAAAGGAATTCGTTTTTACTTTTGTTACAATCCAAATATTACAAAAAGGAATTAAAAGATATTTTTGACGACAAAATTATTCCCAAGGTAATTACTTGGTAGATCAAAATTTAAACGCTGGTCATCTTACATGGCATTTGCTTGTATCTTACAAGGCATTAATCAATTTTCTCTGTTGCTCCTTTTTGCCGATCTTCAAACGAGCATCTAGTATTTTCAACACAATTCTGGCTTTTTTTTGGGCAGAAAACAAAAAACGGTACAATGTACAATCACCCCAGCGATACCGTGGGGTGAGGGAATTAACCAATTCGTTTACTAAAATTTCTCTTTAGGTTTTCTACAAAAAGATACATGAGAATAGCTATCATTTGTTTCCATCTTCCCTTCAGATAGGAAGGGGAGTTTGATGCTTGCCTTCTCTGGGGTTTGGTTGTCTTTTGTAGGGGTGGTCGGAGCCTTAACTTGTGGTTTTGAATGGGTAGTTTCTTAATGAGTTTTTGTTTGTTGTACTACCCCACGATTTGACTTCATGTGAGTTTCATTTTCCATTATAAGATTTGTATTCAATTTTGCATAAAGCTGGGCACATGTACTCACCCCGTCTTCTCTGTTTTTACAATTTGAGATAATGTATCTTCCTAAGATGCTCCCTATCTTTTCAGCACCCCTCCAAACATGGATAACAAGGTTTGCGATTTCAGCCACATTGGGGTGGTTGTGACGTTGTTAGGGTTAAAGTCGAGGAGCCTCAACTTCAGAAAAGTGTCGATTCTATCAAACTACACATACATAACGCAGATGTCTATTTAACAGTGTACACACAAGCCTTAGTCGTAACTTATAAACAGGAACAACCATGAAAATGAATATATACAAATGACCATACCGAGAACGAAGATTGGGACCCTGTAAAATGGTAAATACTATAAGAATACATAGAACATCTTTAAAAGTGTTTTGATTTTCCTTTTACCGTGAAGGTGTAGAAGTTTAAACATTTTATTTTTTTGCTTTTTAAAATGGTATTAAAAAAAACCTGAAATGCAATATTAGTTGCAAGAAAAAAATTGACAAGAGGGACAAATCAATAACTCAGATAACCTTGAAGGTGTGTCAAGGAAACATCCGCCCGCTATCTTTATTATTCAAGATATGATGACAATCAGGCTTACAACTTTATATATATATATATATATTTTGAGAAAGTAAATATATATATATATTTTGAGAAAGTAAATAATTTTTTACATACTAATTTTGAAATTATAATCAATAATCTATTGCATTTAAAGAAATTAAATTAAATGATTTCATACATATAAATTAATCTTAAATTAATCTAACAAGTTTAAAATTTTATACATGATATTTCAATAGAAATTGGTATAAACCATTTTTAGAAAAAAATAAAAATCTATAAGAAGATCCAAAATTATTTTTAATAGATACTTTGTTATTATAGAGAATTTTTAAACATAAGTTTGGAAATTATTTTTAATAGATACTTTGTTATTATAGAGAATTTTTAAACATAAGTTTGGGCAAAAACACATGCAAATAGAAACCATGTGTGTGATTTTAACGCTCCATCATCATCCTGTCATTGTATTGAGCAACAAAGCGTTTATATAAATGGAAAGGATGTTGAGCAAATGAATATTTTTAAATAGCAAGCACGTGGAATGACATAAAAATATTTATTTAAATATGAAAGAGGTTGATGACATATACGAGCTATTTCTAGTATTTAATGTTGGTTACTGAACATATACATGCTATTTATAGTAGTTTTAAGTATATGTGTCTTAACAATAAGTAATAAAAGTTTCAATTTAGCTGTTTAAATTTAGGCGAATTCTTTGTTTGAGCTAAGAATACTTTCTTCCATTTATAAATAT